>CAJDSM010036703.1:2019-23558 GCA_903981925.1 Ostrea lurida
TTTCTAATCCTAATAATGATGGTGATGGAGATTATCCTACTTGAGACAGGCGTGCAGCTCAGTATGCTCCCAGTAACTTCTTTGCGGACGATGACTCCTACGCCATGTTCATGCCTTGTCTCGTCTCCGCTAAACCAGATCTTGTGTCCATCTTCAGTGACTGTCTCTCCGAATCCAACCCATTTCATCTCAACGAGGCCTATGATGTCCCATTGATATCTTTGGAGTTTCTGCTCCAGTTCCTTTACTTTGCCGCAAGCATAGAGTGTGCGTCATGTCTTGTGTGGGTAGAGGGTGTTGGCATGTGCCGATGGTGACATTCTCGGATGCTAGTCTGAAGGTTGTCTTGGCTCCAGTCGCTGACTTGTCACTTCCACCCTGTAGTCCGTCAGTGGGAAGCGCGGTCGTTGGTGGTCCAGGCCCCGACCGATCCGGCATGGTGGTTGTATTGGCTGTATCCCTCATGACTTTTCTGTGGGCTTGGGATATTACTTGGTGGCGCCAATCTCCTCTCCAGGTCTCCTAACTGGTGGTTAAAATGCACCAGGCCCCTCACACACGTTTCGCCGGCCAGCAAAAGCGGTGTCCAGGGTGTGGCTGGGAGAAGGTCCCGGAGCCAGCCGTGAGAGTTGAGTGACTGACGGGGTCCAGTGTTCTTTGTCCGTCCTGAAGAGGACGCTGCTGACAAAGATGCAAAGGTACTACCCCTGTCCGTACACCCCATACAGTTACCCCTGTCCATACACCCCATATTCTACTTTAAAATAGTATCCTAATAAAAAATACTTTTAAGAAGTAAAGTAGTAGTATTAGATTTGTGATCGTGATATTGTCGGTCTGAAATAATGCGTTTCTTTCATTCCAAATTAGGTACTTTGATTAGAATTGCGGTTTCTTCTGAAGGGTAAGGACGAGGAAATGACTAGCGCTCAGCACTCTCTGCATGGTTCAGCGTTCTATTACTTTCCCCGAATTTTTTACCTCAAGATGCCAAATATATTTTTGTCATATCACCGTTGGACTCATGGCAATTTTACGATCTGATTGCAGCATGGTCATTCAGTTTTCCTCATGAATCACTCCAAACGATGACTAGCGATGCCTCAGCTTATCATTTGCTTGCTCTCTGTTTCAGGTGCACGTCCAAATGCACGTGTATGTTTACATATCACGTTTATGATACAGTAGCCCGATCTTCATCATTTGTAAGCGGACACTTGAGCTTATCAAAGTTTATCAGCTAACCATCTCGGTGATTGATGGCATGGTTACGGACACATTTCCTGTAATCGATTTAAAATGTTGAATTTTAGCCACGATCATTTAGACAACCGTGCATTAGATATTTGCACTGAAAAATAAATTTAACCCATAATAATCGATAAGGATGTATACAAGCGAAATAATATTTTCTTCTAACCGCGCAGGTTCAAATGCAGGGAGGGATGTCAGGTTCCCGAAGCATAAACTAAGCGAGATAAATATTCTCAATTTCATAGGAAATTAATTTCATGCTGTGCGACCACACACGCGCAATTAACAGTGATTTCTACAGGATATACAAAAAATATATATGTATCTGGTCAATACAGAAAGCAGAGGTCTTCAAAATAGGCCATAACCTAACCACCGCTCCTTCACATCACCACTGCTTAGATTATGATTTCATACCCTTTCGACGTGAAATTTTAGTTAATTTTCAGTATAAAACGTATCTAGTTTTCAGTGTGGTAGGAAGCCTAGTTAGACATTTTTTAAAATAGATAAACTAGATATAACGTTTTATTTTTTCAAGTATAAGGTCGTTTACATGTCCTAGGTTTATGGTGTGAATGAGAATGAAGTGCTTTATAGCTACTGATTGAAATTAGTGCAATGATGGTTTTAAATCTAGTCTTCAGTAGTCATTTAATTTTTACTTTCTCTCTATATCATGTTTTATCGTCAGTTTTGATTTTCTTCTTTTGTATATTACTCTTGACTTGTATGCCCTTATGGACCCCAGATTGGTTTAATAATTCTATTATAATAAATTTAAATCATTTTAGTGTATATATTTCTTCTCAAAGTCATATCCGTTGGGAATTCCTTCTGTTTCAAGCAAACTTTTCTCTTTAGCTATATTGCATATAGACTCGTTAGACTAAATACCCTTTCTCCACCAAATATGCATTTAATAGTCGAGATCAGAAAGTACACGGACCTCTTACTCTCGCCATGAGTTGATTTTAATGAACAATTGACAGTGTGAAGCACGTCCGTCAAAATAAATCTACATCGGAATCATCACTTAAGTATTATAAATAAACTTCAGGAAATATTGAGAAAATACGTGTATTAATTACATACGTGCGCTTTGTTGTGCGAAATATGTTACTGACAAACGACAGGCTGCTGGCGATAGGGCGATAAACTGTGATAACACCCCAGGAAGGAGATAAGCCCTAAGTGAGCGCCATTGGGGGTCCAAAGATAACCCGAGAAATTGACAATTTGATTACCCGATTAGTCCTTGATGCCGGTACCAGAAGGAGTGGCAAAGGGGACAGCCCTTCAAAGACCAATTAACAAGCAGTCGCAAATTGGTGCGCTTTGACATGTAAATTTACTGAATGAAAACAACGAAACCACCTTTAATATTGAAAAGTCTTTCACGTTTATCAAACTGTTCAAAACAAACTGACGTTTAAATGAAATTAAAAAGTTTACGCAATTGGTTTTTAAGACAAGTACAAGTTATCATGTTTACTTGTTCAAGAAATAACCTTGATGCAAATTGAAACTAAATGCAGCTCACTGACACTTCAAATCAAAGAGGTAAATAAGTGCAAAGGCAATCTGTCGCGTTTTGACTATCCCTCCCTTCTGCTGAATTAATGAGTCTACATTTAAGCATCAGCTGAGTTTACGGGTAATAATTTGTGTTTCTCCACGAGCGCTTCCTGTTGAGCGCAATATTTGCCGAGAGGATTCTGTGGATAAAATATAGTCCGCATGCACTCACCAGGGGGCGTAACTGAACCTCGTCAGTTGGAAAGCCTCAGATCACCCCCGCTGCTGGACCATTAATCTTTGTCTATAGCTATAGGATTCATGATTTTCTTCTGTTGTCTGAGAACAAAGTAAGTATATGTATGAATTATTTTTTTTAGAACAAGCTATTTTGAATTACTGTTTATATTGACTTATTTTATGCATAAAAAGTACGATGATTAGTATAAACCAATTTACGATGTTTTAGAAAAAAGGAAGAATTCCTTTGAATAAAATGAATTCTATGCTGTACTCAGTATATGAACATATTGTACATGTTCATCTTTTGGGATACAGTTTTTCACGTATGATTTTGATAGAAAAAAGGGACAAAGAGTGCCATATAGCCTCCGGTACCATCTCTAGAGAATGCAAGTTTGTATTTGTGTATATCAATGCACGTGCATGGGGTCATAATAACAGATAATTCAACATGCCAGACTCGAGATAATTAGTGAAGGAGTAAACTAATCTGGAACGAATTAACCTAACGCATTTGTAGTCGGAAAACCTCTCTAATGGCATGACATAACGAAATGACCGGTGTATCAAGCGTTGCATACCAAGAATCTTTCTCGAACTCTTCTGAGAGAAGGTAAAAAAGGCCATTCTGAACATTGTAACACAGACCTAGATCTGAATCACCTGACTTCTTTCTTATCTTCTTCCTGACCACTTATCTGGACATGTAGCAAAACATATCGATGACCATGCTGTTTGTTCTTTTAATTTCTATCAGTCATTCTGTTACCAGATCGGTCTTAATCTTCCCCTCCATCTCTCGATTTAAGTCGTTGATTGATGGGAGCGCTGTGTTCCAGCAGGACCAATGGAATACATCACATTCCTTCGCTTTGCCAGTGTATTTTATTTTTTTTCGTATAGAATCAGTAATTAGAAAATTATTTTAAGAAAGAATAATCATGTAAATAAACCCTAGCTTTAAACGTAATCATTTAACCCCAGAAAAAGAAAGATATTAAATGAGTTGAAGGGAAACATGAAATTACGATTTCGCACCAGATTAATGCAAGTTTACTTTTCGTGACTACTCCAAACACGAAGAAGTACATTGTGTATAAATGATAATAGCAACGTCTGGCGTCTTTTAATAATGTTATTATGTATTTGTCTTCCTCAATAGATAATTGCAACCTCTAGTACACATCCGTTATAATTCTATCAGATGGAGCGTCACTCTGAAATTCCCTCCCAAGTCGACGTGATGCGCCATCATAGGGGCTCAGGATGTGTTTAGAAACTTTTATAGGGAAAGTGCAATTCACCAAAAATTGATTTTTGGCAAATACTCTTACACGTGCGAGATCCCGCTTTTATCTCGTTTCAAAACTTGCCAAAGTGTAGGAATTCTCATGAAACAAGTGATCCGTGCTCTCATTGTACATTTGAAACCACCCTACAAATTTCAATATTTGTGAGAAAAATTACGCATTGCGTTTGCAGACTAGTAAATCATAGAATTCTCAATGACTGATATGTAATAGAAAGAAGAGATGCAAATCTAACAAAGCCGAAGATTTAGCAGGCAATCTACATAGCTTCAAGAAAAGAAGGCCTTTACTAAGCGCTGAAAACTCATATGTAAGGAAATTATATGCAGGCCTATAGGGAATTGTTTATCTTGAATAGACTTGAATATTGTACACGGTACGTGGGGGGTTGGGGTGGTTAAATAAAAGATGGAGATTAAAAAAAAAAAATCCCTGGTTTTCAAGACTCCTTATACAACAGCCAAATCGTCATCTGGAAGATGATTGGTGATGTTCTGTAGATGAGCAATAAAGTTTCGGAATTTCATTTTTACCCTGAGGTGCAAAATGGGGTGTAAAATCGATTACCTAAAACCAGGTGCTCAGTACAATGTGTCATGTGCAGCAAGAATTCTTTTGTTTTAAGGGTTGGAATCTCAACCATTTTAAAGACACGTGAACAACCAAAAAATGATGGAGGTTGCATTTGCCTATCAGAATACTGAATGCATCTTGATATGTACATCAGGAATGTATATATGGTATAGGGGTCAGGTCCTTAATTGTTTTTTACAGTTATGAAATAGGGTTTTGAATAAACCCCAGGGCTCTTTCCCCAATAGAATACTCAATGTATCTTGACATAATGCAGCAAGAATATAAATATATATGGTATATAGTATGCTGTATAGTAACTATAGTGGCTTCTATGCTAGTTACACACGTACAAAGGAAAGTATATTTAACGACAACACTTGCGTTCGGGTATTACTGTCTTATAACAGCATCTAGTGTTATGATATATATTACATGTGTAGTTAACTAGGATAACGTGTATAATCGGATCTGAAATTCCAGATGTTGAGCTTTAGACGTTCCGTGTCGCTCGGAAAAATAACATCATATAACAGGATAACATGATTTATAAAATATCGAATACATGTATTCTGAAAACATCTTAATTTTCAATACAAAGTATGTGGTGCCTCGATCACGTGATTAAACGTAATATTGGTGGAACTGAAAAAAGTGGTGAATGAACACGGATACCTTTTTAAATGTCGACTTATAAAGTAAACGTCAACTAGGCCTAGATTTAATTTTACATAATTTACTGATTTTTTTGTTTTCTCAATCGATTAAGATTTGTCTAGCCCACCCTGCCATTCTCAATGAGGCAAGTAACAGTACAATTTACTGCCATTTCTACACAAGACGTGTTTGAAAATGTGTTTCGTTATCTTCATTGATAAATGGATTATTTTTTTTTCTTCACTTAAAAAATAGCTCGTTCATCAATTTGTTATATTTATTTTTTATTTTTCAAATAAATAAGCAGGTGCGATACCTTGTAGATTATTTATTATAAAGAAAAACGTATGGGTTAAAAATAGTTTATATCAGAAAAAGCCCTCAGCGACTCTGAAAAAAGTTCTTTTTCATTGACAAATGCCTGTCAAGGTGCTTTTCATCTACCGTGTAGTTTCGTAACTCTCTTTGTTTTGCTTTGTCAAAAGTTATTTTTGATACTGATATGAAAAGTTTTCACTATTTTTCATTCCAAGATTCAAAGGTTTCACCCTCGTATTTGAAAGTTGCGCTGGCAGCAAAACTTAATACATCCGTTTAAAAAGATTTTTTTACCAGATGGATTGCGGGTTTTAATGCTATTGCGAAAAATAAAAAACATATGTAAGAATGGGTATACCTTGTAATGATTCGAATTAATAAGACAAGTCAGTGTGGTTTGGGGGTCCTTATCGTTTTCATCTCGGCGTTATGTGAATCTAGATAAACGAGCTTCATTGGCGCAGAGATCTTCATTCGCCGAACGTGTATTGCGAGTACCAAATCCAACGCGCCCACATTCAGCTCCACGTTGTGTCATCGTTTGCCAAAGTGTGGTAGAACACACATATATATATGTCTTCTCCGATATCATAAATATATACATTATTTATATGTGTCATTTTTTTTTCTTTCTTCCATAGAACTTCTACTGGATTAAACATAACTTTTCACGGAGAAGGTGTTTTTGGACGCTGATATTTGATTTATTCTATTCCATCATGGGACTGATAAGAATTCAGATGTGATAATACTGGAGAAACAAAACTATTAATGAAACAAGGTATTGAACTCATATAGTGATACAGGAGAAATAATTGAGTGAAAATTCCACTTACTTCAAGGATGGAAGGTCTTGTAAAAGGTAAGAAAATATACACTAAAATCCTAGTAATCTATCATGCATCTTCAATATTTGGCAGATCATGTAAATAAAAATATTTCAAGATAATGGGATTTATTTTAGAATAAGACATTAATTGTGAGAAGAAAGAATTAATCATAATTTTGGACAAACACCAAAGTAGTCGGAAACAAAAGGAAAAAGAATTAATCGTTTCTCAACACGGTGTCTGTTGCAAATAGAAATAAATCTGATAGCAATAAGTGGAGATAGCGTCGCTGTCAACGACTAGCAACCCTTTGGCGAAGTCGCACAGATTGCACAAAAGAGCTAACTCTCTCACCTAATGCAAAACAGATACATGTAGCGGAATAAACAACGACTCGCCGCATGACAACCATTATCTATGCCACCCATCTTCTTTCCTTGCGCTGCATGATGTATTACATCTCTCTCTTTCTCTCACTCTCTCTCGATCTCTCTCTTTCTCTCTCTCTCCTCGCGTTTCATAGGGATAGTTTATGGTTTTGTACCGTATTTTTCAATTTCTGAGCTCTTCGCTGCTGTTTAATTTCACGATGAATTAGGACCTAGCGCAAATCTTCGTCTCCACTAGTAATCTACACAAATCCCATAAAAACTGGCACCACCCTCTCTATTTGACGTAACATTTAATGAAGAACGAAGTTTACTGCCCCTGTTAAAACTATAGTAATGCTTTCTTTCGTTTTCCTTCAGTTTGCATTGTTTAAAGTATCTGAACCTACATCATTGGGCCCAGTGAAATAATCTTTTCAGTTGCCATTGTCACTATGCAACAGATACCTTTTGATTGATAATAATGATTAATACATGTGGTGGTAATGAATCAGCTTTACATGTATATATGCAAGAAGAATGGTTTATCTGCAAAGCAATATAAGAACTGCATTAGATGTAAAATGATACATTGCAACTCTTATGAACAATCCTATTCGATAGTTATCGGTGTACAATTGCAGATTTCCTATCAATGGTTAAACCCTGTAATTTTATGATTCATTGTGTTGCTAGCATTTTCAAGTACTCTCAAGTTGCTACATGCATGATCTGCCAAGAGTTCTGGCACGAGTCTGACAGAAAGTGTGAAAACTGTCTCTTGCCACTCCGACTAAAAAGTGTTAATTTCGAAGTCGCACTGGGTGCAAAAAATGGTTGTAGTCGCAAAATGATGGCTGAAACCGGAAGACAAAATGATAAGTCCACAGCAACAGATTTTGATGACAGGTCCGCTTTGTGGGAGATCGACCCCAGTCTTGATAGTGGTTCTGGACCCAATCAAACGCACGAGCCAGAACCCGAGTTGGCAGATTATGGTGGCATGGGGGCAACTCTTGAAAATTCTCCGTATCATTAGTAGTGGGTTAACCTTTGATCTGCACGAGTCGGTAATTGTCTTTACTTGTTCCTTAATATGCTGGTCTGTCTTCTTTCTTCTTTGGATTCAATTTATAAAACCAACGGTGTATCATAGTGTTGCTTGTTTTCCCCCTTCCTTACCAATTTGTGACAAATGTTTCTATAAAAGCTAAAGAAAACAACAACAAAGAAAAAACTGTTAAACGTGAAGAGACCCGGATATAAAATGGAAGTTTTATGGATGAAACAAGTTTTGTTAATAATGATCACCTCATTTAGCTGCAGGATTGGTTGGAGATTTGTTACTATGTTGAAACATCCTTAGAGCAATCCTTTCCCTCTATGATACATATTTCCAATTAACTTCTTCACTTTTTAATGGCGCTCTCACTTTCATTTCAGTGCTGGGGTTATGTTGATTACATGTTGAAGGCAGCAAACTTGACGAGTTTTGTTCTCACTTATCGTATAGAAATCTTTATTGGCAATGAATTTTATCTCGAGTGTTTTACGTTACAGGATCTTGGTTGTGCATGTAACACTCTGATTTGCAAAGGTCGCCAACGGTGGCAAATTTTGTGAAATGAGCTCCCGGAGCTTCCCTGATATGAAATGCTTTGTTAGGAGGGCGGGAAATCGAAACCATTTGTGCTCTTTCAAATACATATCGACAGTTAAACACAATGTTGGTTTAAAAAGATAGACATTGAAACTGCTTTTTTGTTAATTTGGACATGGAATTTGTGAATATTATGCAAACAACATCTATCTAAAAGTTTTATCTTGCGCTATTTCACAAAAATTCCATAAAATATCGCATTTGCCTTTAGAAGCCTTATCATTTTTGAAACGTGCAGATTTTTGTTCCCAATTGAGTTTACATGCAAAAAGGTATACTAAAAAGGACTTATCTTTTGATAAAGATTGTGTGTGTCAAATGCCGGTATGGTAGGATTCAGTTCAGAATTAGTTCTGTTCTATCTCAACTAGGAAAATTGTTAAACATTCATTTCTCACTGTAGCCTTATGACCCCCCCCCCCGCCCACACACACACCACACACACACTGAAATGAAATGAAGTTCACCTTGGGAAGATAATTCAATTCAATTTATTGACAGCACCATTCATACATTGGCATGTAGTCATAACCACAATAACAACAAAGGATATTAAATTAAATTAAGTACTGTCCACATGTATGTAGTTGGGGTTGAGTAACATATACACAATTATATGTACACACCCTATACACACATACATATGGCAAACTTTCATTAGTCTATACATTAATATATTATGATAATGAGATTGTCTTAAGCTTCCTGCCCTCAAAATATTATTGTACTGAGATTATCAAGATCTATTTATTCTCATTCAACCTCGGACAAACTGTTCCTTTCAAGACCTCTAGAAAACAAAGTACCATTTTACCATGTAATGGAGGTTTGATGGATGCGTTTCTGATAGCTACAAATTTGACATGCGCAAACAATCAGACATGAATAGACTAGATCTACATATTTCAATTACACGTTAAATTATTAACCCAAGACGTCTGGAAAATTAAGGAGACGTATTATAATAAACTCCCTGTAAGAAATTAAAAAAGAGTTGTAGCATCTTTTGTGGTATTTGCTTGAAATGTGCTCACGTGTAGCGAAAGGCCGTGTTTTTGTTATCATGCATAGGTATGTTACAGCTTTTATGTGCAGATGTTGATTACAAACAAGTAATTTACAAAGACATGTTCATAGCCATACATAAATGACTACAATCGACCTCCATAGTTGCAGTGTACATTCATTTTGAATTGCGTCACTTTTGGTTTAAGACAGCACCATCCATGACAGCTTTCTTTCTCTCACCGCCTGACATTTAGTGAGAGCATCGCTTATAACCATACCTTGAACACAGAGAGTAATCAGGTTTTGCACGTGTAAAACAGATATTTTATGCTATTCACGCCAAAAACTCCGACAGTGCAATTCCGTGTAACTTCACTTTGTTAATCCGGAAAGGCTATTCGAATGCCATCGTGCTAGGAATACGCCATTCCTTGGATGTCCAAATTGACAGGGGTTAACTTTTTTTTCTCTTTTCCACAATCCGCAAATACAATGTACAAATTGAATATATGTATATAAAGAGTTGAAGGTGGAAATCAGGGTTACGGGGATGTTAAACAATCATGTGACTCTTTCCTCAAAAGACGAACATGAAGTGCTTGTAACTTGTTAATACATATAAATACACCAAATAGAATAAAATAAAAAGAACAAAAAATAAATAAATAAAAACCAGATAAAGTTCCTTATTTGCCAATTTCTTACACATATTCATTATTAATTCAGTTCTGTGTGCGTCAAATTACTGTATATTCACATCTGGTTTATTCCACAGGGTTTCCATCTGCCATGTTTTTGTTGGTGTGTTCGATTTGGATTCTGAATAGTTCATATGCAAATAGAACAGGTAAGCCAAATCAAAACAGGTTGTCATAAAACTTGTTTCCTGAAATAAAAGAAGGGGTTTTAAAATCGCAGACGATGTATGTATTTTCCTCTCTTTCATGCTTTCCTCTTTTTTTTTCTTAAAGAATGTTGTTTATCATACAAAAAACTCGTGTATATGTCACAAATTCAATTCAACATATTTCATTGGTAAATTTCGTGCAACATGAATAATAGTAGTAGTGCTGTTTGATATGTTTAATGTCATATACTTGTACCACTGAAACGCGTACTTCAGCAATGGTGTTTATTAGAAAGGGGATAAAGATTAGATGATACAGTAAATTCCGAATGTACATCCAAGGATGATCGTAGCGCGGAGATCACCACGTGCCTTACGTTCCTGTAACCTTCAAAGCGATTTTATCTTTCGCTCCGAATTGAATCCATGTCTCTACACGGCAGAGTATTCGGCCCTGATTGATCCAGACACCATGACATTTGGACATGGCAAAGTGATGTACAGAGCAAAGAGGCTTGCCTCTTCTCTCTCAACAAAAATCTTAGAATCTAGAAAGCCAAAGCTTCTCATTATAATACTTTAAGTGTTCAACATCTGTTTGCTTCGAGACTTTACCCATCGGGAAGCGTACAAAAGTGACAGTGAGAGATAAAGACAATTTATAGAGTATCGAACTGATCGAATGATTTAGTGTACGATCGCTCCTTTCCCCGTTTAGTTTTTTTTTTACCTTAGCTCACTTACCTGCAAAATTGAATAAATAAAACAAAAACATATTAAAAATGCCAACTCTTAAACCGTTATCTGTGTAGTATGGGTGATTTTTTTTACCCTCCTGTAAAAAATAAATATTCGGTATCTCACGAGTCGCAAAATTTATCTACATGGAAATAAAATACATAAACAGCACCAAAATTTTGCGTGGGTGAGAAATTTTCATTAAATTACATTTATTTACGAAAATAAGGGTCAATATTTTCTTTCATCTGGGATCGTCGGACGCGAGATAAAATTTACCT
Source organism: Ostrea lurida (assembly GCA_903981925.1). Taxonomy (NCBI): domain Eukaryota; kingdom Metazoa; phylum Mollusca; class Bivalvia; order Ostreida; family Ostreidae; genus Ostrea; species Ostrea lurida. Next base: position 13,625 of record CAJDSM010036703.1, read on the forward strand.
AGACGCATCACGTGCCTTTTATCGTTCAAATGTCGGGTTTGATCAATTCATAAATACCGTGAGATTTGCGTTATCCTAAAGAAAATAAATACTTCCTTGTATTTCTTATGCTTAAAAAATATGCTGTAGGTATAAGTTTACATTCATTCACCTGAATCTCTTGTCTTGTAGAGTATTTGCTTTTGTTATTGTGATGAGGTCATTGTGTCTGGGTTGTAGCATTACTAATATCTCAAATCAACAAACAGCAAAGTGTGAAAAACTATTGTCTTTACTCAGAAAGTACGGTAGCTCTACAGGACATTCAACCATATCTAATAATGTGTATTGGTGAATTTCAAAGACGGTGAAGACTTTAAGTGCATTTCTTACTTCATGAGCACTGTTAGTCTGCCATCCAGTAAACTTGGCAGCACTAGATCACGTATCTTTGAGTAGACTTCATCTCTTTAACTCTTGACAAAGCTAAACAATGACCAAAATGTATTGTATATATTGTAGATGCTCCAAATTCTTTGACTTACAACCACCAACATCTTTTGGGGAACAAAATAGACCATGCTTGTACCAACTTTACTTTTGGTTCCATGGAATTCTACAGTCCAAACTACCCAGGGAAATACCCGAATAACCTAGAGTGTGTCAGAGCCATTGAAGGTGAGGGTACTAGAAAGGAACCCCTTCAAGTATTGTTCAACATGACTATCAATGTGAATACATGTGTATATTATTTCCGCCTTGGAAATCTGTGTATATTCAAACTGTAGACTTTTCAGAGCATACAACATGGGCTTTAAAAGTTTTATGAACATTCTCTTCAACAAAGCTTAGGTAGTTCAGTCTGGGGTTTTTTGGCTTGTGTCTAGTGTTAAAACCTGTAGAAAAGGAAAAGACATTTTGAACGCGCTCTGGCGAAAAATCGGCGATCACGAATACCAAACGCATTGTTCAGTCGTGTGGCTTACAAATAATTCATCGTTATAGTAGAAATAACAAACCAAAATGTGCTATTTAATATGCTAGTTATTTCCCAAAGCAAATTCCCCATAAGTTTAGATCATGTCTCTAAGACGTACTAATGGCATCGCTTGATTTCTAGTGTTTCATCTTGCGTCCGTCATCTTGTTCCAATTTTGTACCTCTCGTGTAAGAAGAGTTCACCTGTTCGAAAACGATTATTTGGACAAGTGCTAGTAGATGTTTCTACACACTTATCTGTCAGTCCCTGACGATTAACACTAATTTGTTGAGTTATGGGAAGATGAGGAAAGTTGTTAGATCAAATGATGTATGTAAGCTTGCAAAAGATAGCTATTACTGTTCGCGCTATTTTAACCGTAATTCAGTATGTTGCATGTATCGAAACAGAAATTGGTCATCCGTCAACGAAATCAAAACCTGACGTGAAATATGAACACTTTCTTTTTCCTTTGGCCTTATTTTGCCTTTCAATTAATTTATTTCAAGAAATATAATATTCAAACAAAAGCAATATATGTTTGCTACAGGTCTTTGTATCTTCTTTATAAAAAAAAAATGAATGAAAATATATTCATTCAGAAATTGGGATTATTTCAATTCCCTTCAGTTGCACTATGCCGAGTGCTTAATGGCAAAGCTTCTTCATTCATTCGTCACTCTTGTGATTTGGGCTCCCCAAAAACTTTTATATCAATCAGTTCTAGAAACATCGAAGCTCGGTGAAGAATGTGTTTTGTATATCATCACGGAGTCACAAAGAGATAACTGGTAATCCCATCAAAAGAATTAACGATTATAGTTCTTCCTGGTCTGCAGTTTTTACAGGAAGCCCCAGGTATCGCCTTACTCTGCCATCTTCCATCAATAAACACTAGATGATGTTGATTTAATTGCAGAGTAAAATGTCATTATCGATGCGATTCACTTCTTAAGTAAACTTTGATCCACCAAGGTGTCAATTGCTGTTCTAAGCGTTTCTTCGTCTGTGATGTTTTGTCGAAATCTTTTATCCAGATGTGAATTAAAAGGTATGCTGAGAGTATGCACAAACATTGTTTGATTTGCAGAATTCAACAAGATGCTTCAAACTAATGTCACGTGACGTAGTATTTCTTTGTCGCCCGCTTGTGACATGAAGAACACTAAATCATAAAAATTCTAGGCTTTATGATATGGATGAAAGAAAATGCATCAAAACAAAAAACTTTTCATACAGCTTGGAATCATAATTCAATTTTCCTCCCAAATTTACAACCATGATAGAATCTACTATTGAAGTCTTGAAGTTTGCCTTATATATTTTCAAACCTTCGTACTTGAAAAACCCATTAAAAGGCTTATAAAGTCATTAGATGCTGCTTAATTCATCTCCCATTTTTTCTGATATTTTGAGGCTTAATTGGCTCAATCGGGGGCTGCCTGTGTCAAATTAAAATAGCGAAGAGGAATACGAAAATGTGTCTCGCCTCGTGGTTTTCTATAAAAATGCCTCCAGTTCGATCTCTTCACTGTGGGAGAAATGTATAAAATGTATCTGTTCATTTACCGTTCTGTTAGAAAAATAATTACTTTCCAGCAATATTGCACGCAAGTCCCGCCTTCTACAATCCATTCTAACAGGAAAAACTCAATTGCAAAAGTTTGAAACAATTTGTATTTGTAGTATATTGAAAACATTTCCTGAAAATAACCTTTCAATTATTTTCATGATAAAGTATTTGTAAACTGTTTACCAGTGGATGCCGGGCGTTTTTCCATGATTCGGAGTGGCTCTAAATTGGAGGGATGTAAAGTTGCACAATAAACCAGACATCAACAACAAAACTAAAACTCACTTTGAGTCATAATATTTCATTTATTTTTATATGAACATTCTTTTCTCTTACCAATATTTACATCGATTTTAAAACAATAGAAAACAATGAAATCAAACAAACTATTTTTGCAATTGTGGATATAAAGTCGCTGGTCAAAAAGGTGCATGACCTTTGACCGCGAATCAAGCAATACACCTGTAACTTTATCGAGACTTTGGCTTTTTATTTCACCAGTTGTATAAAAAAAGCGTTTTTCCGATGTAATCTCGAATAGCTGATCAAATCAAACCAAACTTTTCTGACATAGCACGAACTCGTTTTAGATTTCAAACATAACAAAACCATATGTAATTTCAAACGATTCAATCAGTTTCTTATCTCTTGAATAAATACTTTTTCCTAATTACACTTTTTGACATTGCCTTCCATTTTGCAGTTCAAACACAAGTCCACCTGTCGTTAAATAGCTTTTAAGCTCCAGTGCTAGATTAGCTAACCAGTCTTGTAAAAGTTACAGCATCCGACGCTTCACATATGATGATGCTGATGTAATTTTTACTTACGTTATCTTGACTACCCATTCAGCAAAATGAGATCAATTTCTGTATGGTCAAGTAGTTTTGAACAGTAAGAACTTTATCTGACCACGGAGTCATAAAGTTTGCTAAAACCTGTTCCTAAAGCGTGGTCACGTTCAGTTGTAGCAAATTTGACCATGACCATCTTCGCTAGCCTTGAGGGTTTTCGATCCACTCCGCTCCCTGGGAGCGGAGTGGATCGAAAACCCTTGACTAGCGAAGATGGACCATGACCAGCTGCATAGTGTCGGCCTTGATGTCTTGAGTTCGAGTCCAGATCGTGCTATGGCCGCGTCAAACCTAAGCTCCTTTGCAATACGCTGGGCATCACGAGTCTTTTAGATGAAATGGAGGTCAACACGTGGCCTCACTGTAGGCGCTATGCAGAGGTCTAAATTTGTGGTACTTCACCTACAGCTGCTGACATCTTAATACCAGTAAAAAACTTTCTCTCGACGGGACATAAAACAACAAACCAGCCAGCCAAATAAATTACTACAGTAATTCACTATGGAATTTGTATGTTGTATAGTTCGAAATTGTAGCTTTGTGTTTTCGATGAGAACAAAGAGAAAGAAAGACAGACGAGCTGACCAAAAACAAAATAACCCCCCCCCCTGATCTGCGATCTTGGGGACATAACAAACTAAACTCCCTACAGGCAATCATATTTTAGTCAATTTTCCATCTCGGTTCTTCTTTTTAAGGTTGTTTTTTTTTTCATTTGTTATCACTTATCTCCACGACTGCTATGTCGTTTAATGACTGTGCAAAAAAGAACAATCGATCCTCAAATGCTATTCCTATCTCTGTATAGTACTAAAGCTGAAGATATATATTGTTTAATCTAGTTCGATTATCTTTCATAAAAACTGGCTTCCCTATTGTAGCACAACCAGGATTTGAAATTCAGCTCGACTTCCGTGAAAAATTCGACATGGAATCCAGTGAAAATAAAGATTGTCGCTACGACTACTTAGAAGTTCGAGACGGACCATTTGGGTATTCTCAGCTGAATGGAAGGTACTGCGGGAAGCGCTTCCCGCCGCTTCTGATCTCCAATGGAAGGTACCTATGGCTGAGATTTGTCAGCGACAAGGCTGCCAATTACACTGGATTTAAAGGGGTATACAGTTTCATCAAAAAAGAAAGTAAGTTTTTTTTTCAGATGATGATGAAATTATTCTTTTGTTTTAGAAAAAGAACTAGTAATCACATTAGATAATTTGACTACTGGTACGTACATTTTGTATTTTTGTTTCAATTCCTTGTTGCAGACTACAAGCCAGAGATGGAGAGACTTAGCGTCTGTCGGACGCCCGTCAGCCATATGCACGGATCTTTGTCGTCTGCTGGTATGTCTACACTCTTGAATGGCAATGTAGATTGCACCTGGGAAATTCAGGCTCCATCAAGAAGCAAGGTAGACTCTACATTGAATTTTTTATCTTCAAAAAATATTGCACTGCAATGAATAATACGCTGCTTTTGAAAATTGAAACACATCCAACGAACGATGGTAGATCTTGCAAAGTACATTTCAATTTGTCCATTTTAGATTTTCCTGTCGAATTTTAAAGTGGCTTGGCGCGTACAACTGTCTTCTCCATGTGATTCCACAAGAATCGAGATTTACGAGACATCGACAGCCCAGAGTGCTCTCAAGGGCTCCTATTGCATGGGGTTTATTCCTGACATAGTCATTGACAGCAGCGTGGCATTCATCAGGGTATTTTCCCCTGCTCTGTCAATCAAGCCGGAAATGACGTTTTCATACACCATTCTTCGGGAGGCAAACAGACCACCTTTTATAGCAGCTACCTTTGGTAGGAATCAAGTTATACACACAAAAACCAGATTTTTCTAAATTTATTTATCATACAATTTATATAATATTTTTCAATCTCTGATAATCATTTAAAATTTTCAGACTCCACGAAAATGAATGATGTGGTGTGTTCTTCATTTGAATTCATGTGTGATAAAAGTTGCCTAAGCAAGTCACTCTTGTGCAATGGTATAAAAAATTGTCCATCGGGACAAGACGAAATGAACTGTGAAGGAAAGGAAGAGGGTATGTATTTTAAAACAATATTAATGTCTCCAACATCTTGAAAATTGAATGAGAAAAAAACACACACTTAAAAACAAAAAAACAAAAAAAAAACAACAACAAAAAACAACAAAAAAAACAAACACACACACACACACACACACACATGCACAAAGGAACCCCCCCCCCCAAAAAAAAAACACCCTTAAATTTCAATCCAATCATGTCGGTTTTTATCTGATATTTATCGGTTTTTCCATGTACATCTGCTTATTCATTCAACATAAGAATTGTATGTTTGTGCAAAAAGTTCATTATTGAGAGATTTCAAAAGTAATGGGGCGCCAAATTTTATTTAACTAAGTTATTGTTGTTACATACTCTTTTAATGTTCTAATAAATAACAAATTCCTCATTATACTCTATTCCTAAGTTGTTCTTCAACTATTACATGCAATTACATATAGTAGTTTTGCTTGAATGCAGCCATGATGTTTAGAAGTGATTTGCGTCCCCTTGAAAATAAATTTTAAAGGACGAGTACGCCATTTGAATTAATTAGCCACAGTAGTTATAATTATCACATGATCACTTATGAATTAATCATAGTGATGCTTTGGTATAAATACTCTGGAACAAAGGCACAAACAATGGGGTTTTTACCTCATTGTCTCGCATGTAAGAATAATTCAGGTTGATAAATATTTACCTACTTACACGCGCGATCTATTCCGGCCCCTCGTTCTGTTGATTGGATCTGACACATCATAAACTGAGCGATAGTATACAAAAGCCAGACCGCTGGCAGATGGCGTTGAACGGAAGCTAGGAATGATGTTCACGGGTCCTGCAGACCAATTGCAATTCTATACAATTTTCTTTTAATTTTGTCTTAGGTGTTATGTATATCAGATGGTTTTAGTCTTTGTTTGAATTGTTAAAATGTTTATAAAACATGTGCGCCATGTTGGTTCGTATTGTATAATCAAGCTGCGAAAGAAAAATCGCATTTGACAGAAAAGCAGAGCATTTGATATTTCACGGAAAATGAATTTTAGCTCTCTCTTTGAAAGAAGACTATTATCAGATAATGATTGTTGGCAAATTCTTTGATATCAAACGTTAATATCCTGTTTGATGTACTTCTGATTTTGTCCTTTTCTTCAGCAGATTCTGAGGTGCCTATGTACATCATTGTAGCCGGTATCGTAGGAGGTGTTTTAGTAACTGCAATCGTCATTATTGTATGCGCTTCTTTGTACTGCAAGAAGAACCGAAAGCGAAAGGAACGAGAGCTCGCTAAACATCAGGAAAAAATCAAAGACAGTTCGATAGAAATGTCTAGCAATAGTACAACAACCACACTAGGAAGTAAAAAGGGTGTCCCTCCCGTCGGTTATTTTTCCCTACCTCGATCCCATGGAGGCAAAAATTACAAAGACCATAGAAATAGCTTGACAAACTCGCAGTCCGCCTCCGAGGGTGACTATCCGGATCAGTCTTCAGATCAGGGTACTTATAAAAAGTTCACAGTGATTGATCCATACATGGATGACGAAACAAGTCCTACTTTATACAACCAAGCTCCGTGTCTTACGACCATTATAGAGCGTCATGATATACCCCCGCAGACAGAACTAGACGGTACCTATGGGTGGACGGGGTACGGGTGGAAACAGCCGCCATCAACGCTCACCGAAAATCTGGCTAAGCTGGCGCGCTACAATATGCCTCAGCATGAACAGCACCATCCACAAAAAATGTACAAATATAGCCCAGAAAACAAAATGTACATGGACCCTAAATACGAAATGTATCAAGAACAGAAAATGTTAATGAACAAAGATTATAAAATGAAATATGGTACACCAGCTGATAAAGACTCGTTCATACAAGACAATCATGCCCAGAAACAGTTTCAAATGAAAATTCAGGATCCCGATATAACGCGAGACCTGGAAGTGACGTAATAAAGATTTGAAAGTGATGTAACAAAGGCGTTTCAGGATCATTCATTTCATATTCAAAACGAATGATTCATTTTCATTGTGAATTTGTAGAAAAAATGAATGTGCCAGTACTCATTTGTAAATAATTTCCATGTGTAAATATATTTTCTGATATTTTGCGTTTCATTGGCTTGATGTCTTGTGAGTATGTCAGTAGATTTATACTGTTTTTTGAAATACAAATATTGAAAGTAGAATTTTTTTTGCTCATTTCATGAAAGACATAGGCCTACTGTTTGAAAAGAACCAATAGTAGGTGTAGCATATACCATGGTACATGTAGCAATACCAAAGCAAAGTCCAAAATGTACTAGTACAGTAACATATAACAGTTAGCAATATGAAAAGTTCAAAGTCTATATTCATGTTTGTAGTCCTTTCTGACCTACCGTTTAACCCATTCCATGATAGGTAAGTAGGAGAAGAGTTTTATGTTTTTGGCAAATCGATCATCTAATACTGAACTAGTCAACAACATTCACACCCACTACATTACCCTTACCCTGACTCAAAATTTCTCTTTCAATTCTGCAAAGAGTTCATAAACCCTTTTCTGGGGGTTCTTTTATTTTTGTATCGGTTGACTCGAATCTTAGTGACGTTCGATGTACGTAGAACTGGCATGACCCCAGCTGTCAGAGCTATTACTAAACAAAGTCGTGGCACCTAGTGAGTACAATCCTATTGTCTAAATGACTATAGTGCATACATACTAATGCCGCCATGTACAGTTGAAATGGCATTCTTATTAAATAAAGCACTCTGGGAAAATCTTAGGATGACAATAGCTTTATAAAATTTTCCCTGATGGAACTAAATTAATCAAGAGCATTTTACACTCTTACTCATAATTACAGTGCAGAAAAGGCGAGTTTGTATGGAGGCGATCTATCGAGACCTGTGGTACTTTTAGTGATCTTGAACCGTACTCCTTTGGCTCTGAATTCTAGCTTTATCTACGTAGGAAAAAAAAAACCCACTAAGATAACTGACTGTATTTGCTACGGTTATTTCTATAAAAAGAAATGTAAAAGGTAATCAAATTTGTCAACTGTATCGAGATAATATGATCAAAATACCCCGTATCGTGATAGTATAGCTGTATCAAGGTACATCAAAATTAAATGGTGCAACTTGTAACGTTCCCGCCCTACATATGGTAAGCGGGTGGTCAATGGGTCCATTTAGGGTTGCAATTTTTTTTTATTGAATACCAGATCGTCTGGAAATTGGATATCAGAAGATATAAGTCTGAAAAACAATCGTGCTTATTTGATGATTAAAACACGTGGTAAGTTTGCATAATCTGAAGAATTCGGACACGTGGCAGAATCCTTTTCCTATCCCATTTTGGCCTCTAAAAAGCAAACAATCCAGAAAAGCATACTTAAAGGAATCGTTATTTATGTATCAAACTAACTAAAAAGTTTACTTTTTTAAAATGAATAAATAAAAAAATTGCCATCGTGTTTTGCAGCCGACAAAGCATATGTCGCGTGTTATTTTCTAGCAATCAGTAACTTCTTGCAATCAAAAACTTATATAATGTACATTTCCTCTCAAAATATAATTTTGGCAAGAGAAGAGGACAAAAACTCGGAATGTAAATTGGAACATCTGTATGCATGCAGGCAGTAATTCAAACATTCCCTCAAGAGACGGGCGCAAAATGTTTTAAATTTGATAAAGGAATTTGATTTGGAAAAAAAGGTTAACTGCTTTTATTTTCTTTCGGTATTAATAATCATAAGCAGTATACATGAACATGAAATTTGGACAGGAATGACATAATAACTTGCGATCTGACCCTCGGTTTTATATTTCAACTACACTACATTGTATTACTACAGAAGAGTAATGCTGCCAATTGATATTAATGTTTGCGGACAAACGAGATACTAAGTCGTACAATCGACATATACGCATGTCGTTTGTACGACTTATAATCTCGTTCTTACGACTTCGTATTTCGTTCTTACGAGTTCTTTAGTCTGGATCATCCCGACGTTTATGTGTACGACGACTCTCCATAAACACAAACGTTGGGATGATCCAGACTACGCGTTCTGTCGTATATTACGACTTATTTTCTCGATATTTAGTTTCTCGTTATTACAACTTAGTTTCTCGTTATTATGACTTGTTTTGTTGTTCGTACGACTTAGTATCACGTTATTTCGACATATTACATGTATGTCGTACCAGAGACATATATAACATGTCTCTGGTCGTACATACAACTTAGCGTTTCTCGTACATGTACGTATACGACATATATTACCTCGTTATTATGATGATGTAGTATCTCGATATTACGGCATATTATCTCATTATTACTGCTTAGTATTTTGCAATAACAACTTATTACTAGTATGTTGTTCTCACGACTAACTATTTAACATACGTACGAGTTATTACCTTGTTCGTACAAATTTTTATCTCGTTATGACGACTTGGTATCTCGTTATTGATTGATTGATTATTTCTTATTTTACG
>CAJDSM010036707.1:3436-14406 GCA_903981925.1 Ostrea lurida
ATGATTCTCTGGTTCAGACTTATAATCACAAAGATTCTCTGGTTCATACTTATAATCTCTATGATTCTCTGATTCATATTTATAACCACTAAGATTCTCTGGTTCAGACTTATAATCACAATGATTCTCTGGTTCAGACTTATAATCACAATGATTCTCTGGTTCAGACTTATAATTACTATGATTCTCTGGTTCATACTTATAATCACTACAGTTCTCTGGTTCAGATTTATAATCTCTATGATTCTCTGGTTCACTCAGACTTATAAATCACTATGGCTCTCTAGTTCAGACAAATCATTATGATTCTCTGGTTCAGACTTATAATTTCTAGTATTCTCTGGTTCACTTATAATCTCTATGATTCTCTGGTTCAGTTACTTATACATCTCATATGATTCTTAGTTTTGACTTATATCTTCTATGATTCTATAGTTCAGACTTATAACTACTATGCTTCTCTGGTTCATTAATAATCTCTATGATTCTCTGGAGTGGTTCAGACTTATAATCACTATGATTCTTTGGTTCAGACTTATAATCACTACAAATCTCTGGTTCAGACTTATAATCACTACGAATCTCTGATTCAGACTATCCCTATGATTCTCTGGTTCACTTATACATATGTAATCTCTATGATTCTCTGGTTCAGACAAATCATTATGATTCACTGGTTATTCCGTCTTATAATCATTATGATTTTCTGGTTCTAACAAATCATGATGATTTCCTGGTCATTCAGACTTATAATCTCTATGAATCTCTGGTTTTGACTAATCACTATGATCCAGAAATGATTCTTTAAGATGGAAAAGCTCACTTATTATACTGAAACAGTTACTTACCAACATATGGTGGAAATGTTTTCTCTTGAGTATCTTGATTTAAGAAAACGTCATATCTGTCGATAGAGTTGGAGAACCTTTCCACTTTTTCTTGTAAGCAATAGGCAAGATTATCTGAGGAAGAACGGCCATACAGTTACTATACATCATAAACTAAACTGTTTACCTTTAAATGTTCAAGCATTACATTTCAAATTTAAAATGTATAAAATTACCTGGTGTAGTAGTATGTTTCTCTGAGGTAAACCAAGAACTCAAGAAGTAGTATAGGATAATGCACACAACAAGCAATGCAAGAATGACTTTTCTGGACCTGAAATGAAATGCCTCAAATGAAGTTAAAGAAAATACAATATATATTCATGATTTAAAGCAATGGAGTAATCTAAAACCTCCAGAGAAACATTTTTATTAAACAGCTTCATAAAGGTAGACGAATCATTACTTTAATTTATCAATTACATACCGCATCTTACCGTAATCCTTCTAATTTTTCGAGCTGAAATACACCCATTTTTTCAGGATTTTTGCAAAAAGTGTCGAAAAAATTAGAATTTGAAACTTTTGGTATGATTCATTACCGGAAGATCGATATCTATCAGGGCCGGTAAGTCGAATTTTTCCAGGATCATACACAAGTGTACCGGGCCAGCATTTACACTCAGTGTAACCCGAATAATCCAGTCTTATATTCTGCTCAATCACTCCATAACCTCGCGAATGGAGAAAATTTACACTCTCGGAGTTCATTTTGTTTGTTCAGATATATTTGAATTTGCTTGTTGTCGGTGCTTATCATCAGTAAAAAGCATAAGTGTTGTAGACATGGAAGAAAACGACTATCTTACGACAAACGACGAAAATTGTCATATACGAATGTGGAATAGAAAATGGAACAAGTTATCAAAATGAAAGAAAATGGCAGATCCAATGCAGATTAGCAACATGCGCTTTCACGTTATGTACAGGATTGTAAACAACACAAGAAATAAAGAAAAGAGACGAAAAAATTGAAGAATTATGGGCATGAAAGATAAGATATAATCATTTAAGAGTCATAGTCTTTTAAATCAGCAAGAATTTATTAACACGAACCCCTTCCACGACTGACGTTTTTTTTTCACCAATCAGAATTTTTTCCCAAGTGTCGAAAAATTTGTGAAATTTTTCAAAACTGATATTTTCCCAAAAATCAGAAAGTGTCAAAAAATTAGAGAGTCGAAAAATTAGAGGGATTATGGAAAGTAGAATTTTTCCAAGATGCAAATTTAGCATTTTCTTTTCATAAAAAGTGGTATTTTATTTTAACGATAAATAATTTTAGCGAGTTTATAATAAATTATTCGAAAAGCTCTACTGGTGATTTGGAATGAATTGTTAGCAATATCTAATTTTAGCAATTTCAAAACCCTCGCTAATAACGCCAAAATTAAAGAACAGTGGATTTTGTTAACAACCATTAACATTAATTTTGAATAGGCATACTGTCTACAAAAATCTCAATATTTTGTATTTCACTAGAATGCATTGAAAGTCGTTAAGATTATGATATATTTAAAAGTTAAATATTTGTTATCAATCATGATTATTCAGGTTATTTCTTACTACCAAACTAATAAATACAGTTTCGTTGAAATTCTTGTCGGGAAGACAAAAGTCGATTATGCCCCGCCTTTATTCCATATGACCCCCTAGTTTTGAAACTCGTTCGGAAAGCTATTCGCGGGGTTATCGTGCTCACAAACGCAGTACCAAGGGCTTCAATGACAAAAACATTCTCAAAATGACACACAGCACAATTGAAAATTCAATGTTTTCAAGTTACATCATAAACTAGAAGTTAAAAAAAAATATCAGCAGGTTCATAGAATACTATCTAAAGTAATAGAATGTGTATTTTTTTCTTACTTCAAACCTGTTAACCTTGCTGTGCCTATAGCATTGTGACGTCGTCTTCCTGCGACGTTGTACTTTGACAGGTTACGGAAACGTCATCAGAATTTTTGGTATATTGGTATAATTATCAGATCTCTGGGCAAGTACAAACTTCACAATAACGACAATTGTATATCGATTTTATTTTTTTATCAATTTAACCATTTTTTACTTCCTTTTAATCTTTTTTTAACGTCAATACGGCATTAGTTTCTGTGAATGAAAAAATTACAAATTGTGTTATGACAATATGCCTTAGATACACTATCTTTATGATATGAAGAGTTTACAGTCTTGACTCAAACAATAACAAGAAAAAATGTCATAACCGTGATATACTCGCCTATAAGTCGGTTCGCTATAAGTCGGTTGTGTTTTATTTTAAAGATCATTGTTGAAGGTTATTTTTGCCAGTTGAACCCGCCGCTATAAGTCGGTACAACTTTTTGCCAAGAATCGATTAAACCAATTTCAAAATCAAAAGTTACACTTGATTTGTGCCCCTGTTTCAAAAAATATTTTGAGAACATATGCCGGTATTAATTATTCTTTCTCTTCTCAGAAATTCAATGTCATGTCATTTCTTGTTATTTATTTACCTGTGTGTCCATTAATATCTTTTTCTATTTCTATGTCCAGCTAATTTTTTCTGGACGATGATTTTTTATAATCATCGTAGTTGGTTTCGCAAAATTGGGTAACCTTATGATGATTGTTCGCCGACTTAGAAAAATACTGATCTCTTAAGGACTCGCCTAATAAGTCGGACAGAGAGGACCAAAATTTTACTCCCAAAAATATGACTTATAGGCGAGTATATACGGTATTGTTAAATACCTGTTTTTATAAACAAACTTCTTTCACAATATTTAAATTACAATAATATGAATGAAAAAAATTGGGTATTTCGGTAGGTTGGGGGTGGGGGGGGGGTTTTTCGGTGTTTTCCTGAGGGTATTTCGGTAAAATCAAGGGTATTTCGGTAATTCTATGTACCCCGAAATTGGACATTCGGGAGACCATTTTTTTGGCATGCCAAAGATTTTGTCCGCACTCACGAAGACGCTCCCGAAGCTATTAAATTTCAGAAAATGGTCACACGATGGTAAAAGATGCTATCACGAATATGCCGATGATTTCACGATCAGAACCGAATTTGAACATTTCCTAAATCGTGTTTGCATCTTGTCAAATCGGGAACAGTGTGACGCAGGCATTATGACTTGCATTTACAGTAACATTTAGTCATATAGAGGGACTAACACTTATAGTTAAAAATGTCAAACTCCAGGATATAAAAGTAAGCCTTGATTGCCACCAGGTCACAAATGAGAGAAAATCTGAGTAAATTCGGATTTATCGTTTATGCTGCTGTAAACTTACCTGTTCAAGGAATTTAGCCTTGTAAACAAGCTTTGTGTTTGCACTTTCAACCACATCTGTCGAGAGTTAAATAAACAAGGAATTTTAACTCTAAATATCCGTCTCAGGAGGATCAAACCATGATGCATAGTCTGAGCGTTTGTCTAATCGCCACATCAATGTTTCCATATCCTCATGCAAGCTGCAATCGGAGTTGCCCCCCTTACTAAAACAAATTGTTGGAATTTATTGTCTTCCGAGCGAGAAAGGAATTTCCATATACATTTTGGCACGTGTTATTTGTTTATAACTCTTTCTTTTCTATAGATTTAGACGTTCAAATTTTTGCTGACCATTGGAAATACCCCAAGTGAGCATTGTAAACATTACAAGAGCTCGTTCTTGTATTCTCCAGTAAGTATAGTTGCGTTTACTGCAAAAGTGTCAAATGACAGTACTTAGTTAAAATTTGACAAAATAAAAGATAAATTTATAAATGATTATTCTGCCTTATTTCGTTAAAAAAAAATCCAATTCTCTTTAACACAGCAAGTTGTCTTGAAGCTTTTTTACCCGGTATTATTCTAGGACTCATCACCGGGTCCGGGGGACATCTAGAACGTTCTATCTACCCTCCAGCCTGCCTAATTGAAACCTACAAAAAAATTGGGCTCTAAATATGAAATTTGATATGATTTTCTGATTAAGCATGTCTAAAATATTTAAGAAACACAAAAATTCTAGGTATATGAGGAACTCCTATAATACAGTTTGATGCCGTTGACTACCCGTGCACAGCAAGTTGTCACCTGCCTAGGGCAAAAAGAATCTGGGTTATGCGTCTTCAGGGCGAAGACAAATTAAAGGAGGGGGAATGTAGTAGTTAAGAAGGCTCTACGGATCGTGGATATTGGATATTGGAACTCACTTTGGAAGGTAAGTCCTTAATGTATGCCAAAAATAGTAGTGGGCCGAGGGTCATTCCTTTGGACACTCCGGGTGTAACAGGTGTGGTTGATGAGAAATGGCCATCTACCAATATACTTGTTGCATTTGGCTAGACAAGGAACTCCTCCTCCCAAATTAAAAGATACGGTAGTGGTCTAGCTTAAATTGGTGAGCAACCTCTCATGTGGGACCTTGTCAAATGCTTTCGAATTGATTATTCATTGTTTTACGTCCCACTTGAGAACATTTCACTCTCATAGGGAGACGGCACCAATGCCAATGAAGGGCTTCAATATTTGCGCCGATGCTCGGCACTCATGGCCTTTGAGCAGGGAGGGATCATTTTCGTGCCACAATTGCTGTGGCACGGGACCTCGGTTTATCCGGTCTCATCCGAAAGACCGCCCCATTCAAGTACAACACGCAAGGGGATGCTGGGGGCCTTTTCTAACCCGGACCAATATAAATGCTTTCGAAAATTCTAGTAGCACTACATCGATCAGCTGGATGTTGTTCTTGATGCCCATGGCGAGGTCTTTGATTGTTATGAGTTGAGAATCACAAGGTCGCTTCTACCTGATGTAACGTACAAGGAAGGTTACTGCCCGTGACCCCCCCCCCCCTCCACTCCCCTCCCCGCGAGCTCGCACCTATCACTATGTAGGATTCTATTGACTGGTAACTTCGCATCGCCTGAACAACCCGACATATTTCCGTAGACAGTCAGTAACAAATTAACCGGTTCTATTTGAGACACTGGCAGGGACGTCCGTACACCAGAGCTCTACCTCAAGACAGGCAGGGTTGTCTGCACACCTGATCTTCCGCAATGTAATTAAGCAGGGATGTCCGCATGCGTGTTACTAGAAGATTCCAAATGCAGAACAGGGATGGCCACACACTTACTACTAACAAGTACAATATCAATTGGGATGACCGCACACTTATGGTTTGTCGAGTTTTACTCCTAGAACGCTCTTTATCATTCGTCAAAACAAATCCTACATATCCGCGATTCATATATGATCCGTAGTGTATGGTGTATAATAACTATTTACAAATTATACAAAAATACTAATTAAACCCAAAACTGGCTAATCCTGATAGTACCCACTATAGAAACACACAATGCTGCATACTTTGATTCCTATAATTAACAATGATGAAAGATTTATTTAGTATATCTAATAAGTAATTAAAGTAATAAGGGCGATAACTCTCTTTATAGATTTCTGCTTCAACAACCCCACCCCAGCTTTATGCGTCCTCACATAACATGACATACAACAGTATTTGACAGTATATAAAAATATTTGCAAATTTTGAACAAGCCATTTAGCTTCCTAAACCGAAGACCAAAGCCTCAGCCACTTTCAGAGTCTGCGTTAAACTTTACCATTGTGATAAAACAAAATAGTATGGTTCTATTTAACGCAATGGTAAACTGAGCAGAGCAAAATACGTTAAACTGCATCACTACACACAGTATTCGTGCCAGTGGGAAGGACGGCGTCGGCGTCTACTTTCATCTTCATCGACAGACTGACCTGCTTTTCCATTTTCTGGCCACTCTGATTTGGTAACAACCACCTCGTGTGTACAAATTGCACAGCCTTCTTTCTCAATATCTCCGTCTGCTGACCTAAACTGAGTCTTTGACTTTTCTGGTACATCTCCCTGCATAGCACGAAAGATCTTCCGTGGAGGCACAAATACAAGGTAATCATCAACACTCCATATATTTTCTCTGACAGCTGCAGGCCCCTTTGATGGGTTTGTCATTCCAATAAAACCATGCTGGTTTGCAGGTTCTTGCCCCAGGTTGTCCATTCCATTTCTTTTTAGAGACTGTCCGCCCTGTGGTGGAACTCTACTTGTCTCTTCAGATCCCTCTCTTTTGGTCTCATACACTCTGCATGCCGATTTTTCAGATCCCTCTCTCTTTTGGTCTCATAATCGCAATCTGGGCGTTTAAAGGGGAATTCATTAAATTTGTGGTAACCAACACAGAAGCGAACATCACCATCCTCCTTTTGTACCATGGCCACCCCAGCTGCCTATGAGCTAGAGGACCACTCTATGACTCCGTCTTTCAAAATATCATTCACATGTTCATAGATTCCCTTTTAAAAGTATGGTAGGAAGCGCGCCGCAAGGGTTCCTTAATGGGATGTGCATTGCCAAAATCTATTTCATGCTCAACTATTCGGTGGCACCCATAGCTCCCTTTTTTTATAAGGTTGTATTGTCGTCCCTCAATGCACATTTTCTTCTTCACCACATCAATCGTGCATCCATTTTCTTCCATAAAATCAAGACCCAGGATTCCAGCATTGCTTAGTTTTGCAATCACACTGTCCAATTTACAAGAAGAGGAATATAACTGTATTGGAAAGGTTCCTTTACCACTTATCTAGAGACGATGCCCAACATCAGTATATCCCTGCTGAACGAGCTCAATCTAGCTATAGGCTGATCTTCCTCTAGAATCATACTCAGCAGCCCAGCGGAGATTAGACTCACTGTCGCACCCGCGTCTACCAATAGCTTCGCCTTCACACCACAGACGTCCATTTCAACGACCAGACCAGCTTCCATTCCGACTGGACTTGCACCAATGGAAGCGTTCTCGCTGGGTTTAATACTCCTGCTAAAAGGCTTTGTGTCAAAGTCATTAGTATTCCCACCAAGATTGCGTTGGTATTCCATTGTGTTAAACGGATTCTTAGCTTCCTTTGCATCTGATAAGCTCTACAATCGTTGCGCTTATGTCAGTGATTTCGATAAAAGTAGCATTTCTTCCATGTCCCAAATGTTTGATTGGTTTCTCTTCGTCTTTGTCGGGGAGAACTTCCATGTCATTGTGTTTTTTATTTCCGCATTTCAACTTTGCACATAGTTCTTCCATATCAAGACTGTTTTCCCATCCACGGGTTCAGCGGTGGTGGGACATGCATATTTTTTTCTCAGTTCTGTTATAATCCTCTAATTCGACAGCCAACTGAATAGCGTCATTAATATTTTTGGGACGTGTCTGTTTAATGCGGATGCGCAATTCTGAGTCGACTAGTGCGTCCACGAATTGGTCTTTAGACAACGTCTCCTTGATCTCAGCTGATGCTTTGGGGTAGGCTAAATTGGAAAGTCGACGAATGGTTTGCCCGAACTCCGGAAGAGACTCTACTGCTCTTTGGCGACGCTCACACATCTGCACCCTGTATAACACTAACTTGGAGGTGCAAATCGGTCTTCCAAGGCTTTTATTATTTGTTTGATAATCGGGATTTGGCATATTGACCAATGTACCCTGTGCATTTCCTCTAAGGGAAACTGCTAAATATAATGTACAATCCCTTCAGTTTGTATTTCCATCCACTTAGCTCTGCACAAGCTTCAAAATGCGAATGATAATCTGACCAAGGACCACTGTCATCATACGATGCTGGCTTGATCACTTGCCTTGATACTGGAAAATCCTCCAACGCATTGTCTTCCCTAGAAGGACTGGTGAATCTTACTCTAGATATCCTAGTTATCCCAAATGGAAGAGAATCATTTTGATAGTTTGTAGGGTTCCATGAGAGGAAGTTTAAGTCCATGTTTCTCCTTCCTGATATATACCATGTTTAGTAGATTCACGACCATTGTAAACGTGGGGTCTTGCTCCAGCGTCTCTATACATGCCCATGGAGGTTTGTCCAGCTGATTTTTCTGCCAGGGTATTTGCATCTCCATAGAAACGGAACTCCACGACGCCAGAGTCTCTCGTTCTGTCCTTCATGCGCGTTGTCACAGGCGTTGACGACCCGAACCAGACAGACCTGGCGGGGATGTACGGACGCTTGAAGCCAAAGCGGCCGCGAATAGACAATTGGGCCCGAACTTAAAGAGGACGTCCGAAAACCAGAGTGATGGAGGAGTGTAGTAGCGGCCCGAATGTTCCTCAATGAAATAAAAGAGGGAATAAGTACAGCAAGTTTCGCAAATTCTACGGTCGCTTATAATGACCTGTTTGGCGTAACAAAGTATCACGTAGCTAAAGTTCATATGTTGATTTGTTTCATTGCCCTTTGTTAAGACTGTCAGTTTCCTTACTAGATTTGGCTACGGGTAACCCATTACATTTATTTCGACTAAGGGCTCGCGGTTCAAATACAAAAAAGGCGAAGTAACAGTCGTGTCAAACGTAATCCATAATCAAAAAAGATATACAAAATTCCGAGGATAGGGCAACACGGACGCTCGACAAAAGCGAAGTAGAATCAGGTGTCGCGGAACAGGTAGGATCAGGTGTCAGGGAGGAGTAGGTTATCCTCGACTCACCGGTCACCACCCGCCCGGATATGTAGAAATTGTTTGGACGATTGATAAAAAACGGTTATTTGGGGTAAAATTCGTCAAACCCGATAGGTGTGCGGTCATCCCTGGTTGCGTTGTATAATGCTTAGAAGTGTGTGGTCATTCCCTGACTTATTACTGCCCGAGTGCATGTGGGAAACATCCCTCTTATACTGCCAGAGTGTGTGGACATCCCTGCTTATTACTGCCAGAGTGTGTGTACATCCTGGCTTATTACTTGCCAGAGTGTGTGCAAACATCCCTGCTTATTACTGCCAGAGTGTTGTGGTCATCCCTGCTTATTACTGCCAGAGTGTGTGTTAACACCCCTGCTTATGACTGCCAGAGTGTGTGAACATCCTGCTTATTACTGCCAGAGTGTGTGCACATCCCTGCTTATTACTGCCAGAGTGTATGTGTCATTCCCTGCTTATTACTTGCCAGAGTGTGTGTTACATCCTGCTTATTATGCCAGAGTGGTGCAACATTCCCTGCTTCATTACTGCCAGAGTGTGTGTTCATCCCTGCTTATTACTGCCAGAAGTGTGTGTACATCCCTGCTTATACTGCCAGAGTGCTGTGAACATCCTGGCTTATTACTGACCAGAGTGTTGTGCAAGCCTGCTTATTACTGCCAAGTGTATGGTGGTCATCCCTGCTTATTACTGCCAGAGTGTGTGTACATCCCTGCTATTACTGCCAGAGTGTGTGCACAATCCCTCTCTGGATTGTACTTCTATAACAAGTGCAGACATCCTGCTTGTTGCTGACGCCAAGATCAGGTGTGCGGACAACTCTGCCCTGTGACTTGTGTGAGTTTGTGCGGACATCCCGCCAGTGTCTCTGAATTAGAACTCCGCATGAAATAGTGATAGTGTGCTGATCCTCCTGCTTGCACCTGTGAACGTGCGTGAGGTGTGGACCTCCTGCCAGTGTTCTGATAGAACCGATGAAATAGTGGATAGGTGTGCGGACATCGCCTGCTTGCACCTTGTGGAAGTGCGCTGGTGTGCTCGGACCTCCCTGCCAGTGTGATACTTGTTAACAACGCGTAGTCGAAAGAATCCTATCATAGGCGCAGCACCTCTGAATTAAAGTCTGCGGCATTGTACATATTGCCGCATTTAGGGCTATCCGTTCATTACGGTACTAGCCCAGACGAGGGGAGGCGGGCACGGGGCAGTTAACTCCCTTGCACTGTACATAAAAATTTCGGGTTTAGCACTGTGAGATAAGCTTGGAGGATAGCTGCACGATAGTACGATGAGAGCAAGGAAATTCTGTTCGGCATTCCAAGCATTTCGGTCGTTGAGCATCACTGAAGAGACATCATTTGTCGAAAAATGCGCATCTGGTGCATCCAAAATTGATACCGTAATGATTTATACATACATATATATATAGTATATATATATATATATATCATATATATATATATATATTACTAGTATATATATATATATTATATCAGAAAGTTTCATGATAAGTAGAAGAGAGCTTCGGAGCTGAAAGGCGAGGAGCATGAGAACAAGCTTCGCA
>CAJDSM010036711.1:0-17697 GCA_903981925.1 Ostrea lurida
ATCGCCTCACAAAATTGTAAGAAAAAAAAATAAAAGAACTAGAAAACTCATTAAGTATGAGAAGGTCTTTCCTTACACTTACTTCAACTTCAGAATTTTCCGGATGAAATATTTCTGACTAATGTGGTCACCATAAACCATTGGAAGAAAACCCGAAACACGCCGGATAAGCTCTAATAGGGGCTTACTTGAAAAGGAAGATTAACTGAGAAAGTGTGTTTTTTTTATTGAAACCGGATCAGTGAGGGTCGGGCTTCATCAACTGCGCTGGGGAGGGAAAGTATGAAATTATACATAGATTGATTTTGTTTCAAGTTAGCTTGACAAAAATGAGGGGGGGGTGGGCGGGAGGAACCTAACAAAGGGAGCAACCTTGCCAACCCTTTGGCTTCCTACGTCCCATGGTTATAGACTGTAAATTCTGTCCATACATTTATGAGGCCACAAACCTTTAAAATTTCTATCAATAAGCCGTAAAAATTGTGTAGTTTAAGGATGATATGTATATCCTCGCTCTATATAAATTACACAGCTATGCAACGACTTTTTATCCCCCTCCACAATTTTGGAGCTGATTTTTTTTGGGGGGGATACAGTGCCACAATTCGCGAGCTGGAATATTTTTTTTTGGGGGTGGGGGGGATTACAGTGCCACAATTCGGAGCTGAATTTATTTTTTTTTGGGGGGGGGGGATTACAGTGCCTAACCTTTAGCGAACGGAACTGGGTCCAGCAATGATTTTTCTTGTATTCCATCGCAAATGAACCGAAATATAGACACAGTCAATGATACATAGTCATGATATATACAATTCCCTCTTACTACACATTTACGGCTTATTGCAGACATCACAGGCCTGTGATATAGGTATTCTGACATTTTCATAATCACTCATTTTAAAGCTAAGAATTTCTAGTTTGTGTGCAGATATAGTCCTTGTCGATTCCTGAGTCCAATTTACGCAACTATTCTAAACACCTTTGATGTCTTTAATGTTGGTATAAATGCATCTTCTTATCCCAACTTGATTGCATCTGAGTGGAGTTCGAATGATTTGTTGTGATTTGGGATGTACTAATATTTGTGGTTGTAATAAGTATGTTTTCAACTGCCGAAATACTTTTCCCGTTCTTTACCCATTTTCCACGAAGATGGTGCCTTGGAATTCTTTTTATTTTTCTATGTTGTTGGTGCATCAATTCATTTAGTGAGTTTGCTATTTTTGTGAATCTTTTATAAATCTGTGATGGTAACCCAAAAATCCAATATCATATGTTGATGTTGGTCATTTCTGAACATTTTCAATTTATCTGGGTCTGGCTCTATTCCACACTCCCACATATTTTGATTCATCTATAATGAAGGGACATTTCTTTGGAGAGGGTTTTAAATTGTTGTTTTTTGATGCTCTTGAATACTTTATGCAGTCTTTCAATGTGTTCTTCAAATGTTTTCGAAAAATGACAAGATCGTCAAAATAAATGAAACATATTGAGATGCAAGTCTCCTAGACAATTTTCCGTTAATCTTTGGTGTGTTGCTGGAGGATTGGGGAGCCCCAAAAGGCATCCTGTTATATTCAATGAAACTGAGTGGCCCAAAGGTGAATGCAGTTCTTCGCTTATGTCTTTCGTTTGGTCCCATCTGGTGATAAACACTCTTCATGTCCAAGAATGAAAAATGGCCATTTCTTCCTAGGAAATGTAGAATTTCTTCAATGCATGGTAGTGCGTATGCATCTTTAGCACTTCTGAAGTTGAATTGTCGGTAGTCGACGCACATGCAAAGTTCACCATACCTCCTTCTACTTAATACTACGCTACTGGTCCAAAATGATTCTGAGCGTCTAATAATATCAGCTGCCAATAACTATTGGATGTTGTCTCGAACTTCTTCGTGGAACATATGAGTTGGTAGTCTAAGATGTCGTTCTTTCAAAGGAGTATTATTATTAAGATTTATCTTGTGTTGAACTTTGTTGTTATGAGAAGGTAAAGATAACGAACAATGATCAATCCCGTAAGTTCCTAACAGAATACAGAACAAGAGTTTAAGGCAAACACAGACCCCTGGATACACCAGAGGTGGGATCAGGTGCCTAGGAGTAAGCATCTGCTGTCGACCGGTCAAAACCATTGTAAGCCCATTGTCTTGATCGGGTAAACTGAGCAATCCGTAGTCAAAATCTGTATATAAAGAACGGCTAAACAATTGTTATGAAGCACGTCAGATAGCATTTTACCCATTACTAGATCGTTTTAACAACCATAAAATTTGCAAAATGCTGCCTTTAAACGTGACTGTTGAAATTTCTGCAACAACAACTTATTTGTAAGAAGCCTGTCTCGATTTAAAAACTTATCATACGCAGAACAAGCTCTTGCATATCGGATAAGTTGAAAGACATACCATTTGCAGGTGATTATGAAATGTTGCCACCTAAATGTAGGAAGTTGACGATGGAGAAACTGANAACCTGAAATCGTCCCGTTTATCATCGAATTGAGTTGTTTGTTTGCTGTTAATGTGTATGTTCAATAAAATATCCATGTACGAAGCAGATATGAAATACTCTGTGATGTCTTTTATTTCTAGTTCGCTGTGATATATATCGAATCTACATATGAATGAAAAGTTTAGATAAAACGCGTTAACGTCGTCAATATATTGAAATGATAAATTAAAGGCCACCGTTAGAGATTTCTTCTCATGTAGAAGATTTTGAATAAATTCTGATTCGTAAGAATATAAAAACAGGTCAGCAACAAAGGTCGTAAGTAGCAAAATTCGTGCCCATTGGAATTCCAACTGCCTGTTGGAAGATCTAATCACAAAAAACTACAACGATATTGTCGATTAGGAACCCCAGCATTGCCTTAATATCAACCTCAGAGTTCTTGTGCGTAGAATCATAGTGGATCTTAACAAAATCGTTTTTAGAATGACTGATCACTAGATATGTGTATTTTCTTTTTTCCATTTTTGTCGAAAAAGCAACTGTCTTTAATGTTAAAAACTCTTGTCTTTAATTTATCGTGAGGAATGGTCGTGTAGAGTGTTGAGAAATCATACGTTTTGATGTCGCTGATATGAGAAAGGTTCTCAAAAGTACATACATGTACTTGTGTTTGAATATGTCTAATACGGGATTTTATTTCATTCTTGTACTTTTTGTCCATTATGACAAGGTATCGAGTTCTTTTTCATATTTGGCCCATCATCTGGTATAATCTTATACTTGAATGACCAAGGTTTTTTGAATTTAGACCCTTTTTAAATGAGTTATCTCAAGTCCTCATTTTCAACTACATTGTATTTTAACATCACCAGTAAGGACCTGTCCAGCTGGATTATTGTTGAAAGAAGACGAAGAACAAGAACACTTAGGTGGATTGAGTATAAAATTGTCAATATCTAAGCACTTTAGAATTTGCTTGTAATTAAAAAAAGTTTGGGTGCAATAGTTGTAGGAAATGCAGGGTGTAGAGTTAATTTGGAAATATGCTGGAATACACGACTGGACTTTTTTATGACGAAGAATGTTGCTTATGATTATGGATTCTATTCCTTTATTAGTATATTTAAGTTTAAGAATACGGCGGCAAGACTTGGAAAGATTATTATCCGTAATTTGCGGTGATGTGCAATATTGATAATCACTGCATTCAATCTATAGATGTGACCAGCGGATAACAGTGGCAAATATATTTGAAAAGAGGAAAGCAATGACCGTGTCAGTATTTCGGTGGATTGGAAACTTATAAAGCGATGAAATACAAGATAAATCAATCCTAAACCCAGTTCTGCACGCTAAAGGTAAAGCACTGCCATTTCCTCCAAACATTCGGCTCCGAATCGGCAAGGGGGTTACAAATCGTTGCATACTTGGTGTATTTATGTATAGAAGGGATATACTTATCACCCTTAATTACTACACATTATAGAAATTCGGAGGCATGTCTTCCAAAAGACGCTCCAAAACTTTTCACATCTTATTTTCTTGCAAATCCATACCATTCACTGAGTAATTTAATTGTAGTTAATATGCTATTACCTTTACTACACTCAACCATATCATATATATGTATTTTATTGATTAATGCATCAAGTAATGCGTTTCTTACTTTCATTTTCTGTGGACTACACATACAATGCCTGTTTTTCGGTATAATAATATTTATGCACGCCCTATATCTTTTTCAGTCTTTTACCATCAACATCTACATTTTTAATGTCATTGTCAAGATTCCCATAAGTTCATCGCCGTGACATGATATTAACTAAAGTTATGTGGACATATACTCGGTTATTGTGTTTCTGTGACAGAGTATAAGCTGTGAGGCAGCATACGCCTTAATGCAGTTGAGCAAGATAATTTATACAACACATCATTGAGGTTAAATACATATGGGGCATCTACGAAGTCCCCATTAATTTTCTACAATGCATTACCTTGAATGACACATTTTCTCTATCCAGTCAGCATTTCCAGGGGAAAATTATGTAAATTGCCTCTGTAATTATGCACAGAGTGGTGCATATCACATTCATATACATCACTTACGTGTACGATGTAGTACTTACACACCTCTCCATAAATGCATAATAAAATTCCGTATTGTTGAGACGACATAATTTATTAATCGACTATATACTGTTTAACGTCCTGTTTGAGAATTTTTCACTTGTATGGAGACGTCACCATTGCCGGTAAAGGGCTGCAAAATTTAGGCCTATACTCGGCGTTTATGACATTTAAGCAAGGGGACATATTTATCGTGCCACACCAGCTGTGACACGGGGCCTCAATGTTTGCTGTCTCATCCGAAAGACGCCCCATTTAGTCCCCTCTTACTCTTCCGACAAGCAACGGATACCTTAATCACTAACGTTGGTCTTCCTCCTTTGTCCCGTTTATGATAAAGATGAGTTCTTAGTGTTCCGTTAAAGTCTATGTTCAATAAAGTATTCAAGTACGACGCAGAGATGGAAGTCTTAGGTGTCTTTTATTTCAGTTTCGCTGGGATATATTGAATCGGAAATGTTGAATGGAAAATCATTATATTGATAGATAAAAACGATATCAAAATGCGGAATCAAAGGCCACTGTTAGAGATTTCTTCTTTACCTGTAGAAGCTTTTGAATGAATTTGTCTGAGGAGAATATAAAAGCAGGTCAGCCAACAAAGGAGCACAATTCGTGCCCATTGGGAATTCCAGATCACTATAAAAACTACACGGAAATTGTCAATGATGAACTCCAGCATTGCTTTGATATGAACTTCAGAGTACTTGTATGTAGAATCAGAATGGAGTTTAACAAAGTACTTTAGGATGGACGATTATTAGATATGATTATTTCGTTTTTCCATTTTAGTTCAAGAAGCAATTGTTTCTAATTTTAAAAGTCTTTCTTTAATTCATCTTCGGAATGGTCGTGTAAAGTGTTGAAAAGTCATATGTTTTGATGTTGTTGATATAAGGAAGGTTCTTGGATTTCAAATTTACTATAAAATGCAGAAGTTCTTTAGAATTTTTGAGAATCTATATTTGATTTACACCACTTCTGCCATATGGAGTTTCACAACACGTCTAAAGTTGCTTCATATAATGTTTAGATACTTCCACATATCTAGTCCAATTTCGTATTGTACATTTATTTAGATATATCCACATATTCAGTTTCACCATCTACATCTGATCTTTAGATATTTCCACACCTACAGTCCCACCTTTAATGTCTAATACTTGGATATATACACGTGTTCAGTTTACCTTCTAATTTTGAATGCGGATTACTTCGTTTAACTGATCGAAATACAGGGACTCACGGCGAGTGGCTGGTCAACAGGAGATGCTTAGTCCTAAACACCTGATCCCACCACGGAAGTGTCTAGGAGTCCCTGTTTGCCCAAGGTTTAATTGGTATTCCATGAAATTGATCATTATACGTCATCTTCACCTTTTCATCTAATATTACATTTATCTACATGTTTATATTCACCCTCTACACATCTTCGTGATGTAGTAAATATATATTTCCACAAATTCAGTTTTACACTTTACATCTAATGTTTAAAAAATTCCACATATTGAGTTCAATTCTACCATTAGAAAGTGTCTCCACTTAATTCAATTTTACCTTATAATCTAATATTTAGATATTTCCACATGTTCATCTCCACCCTCTATGTCTAATATTCATAGAGCAATTCTTAAAAATTTTAGAACGTAAAACTTATGCATCATTATTTTCATTTTCGTTGATATCTTATTTATACATAAGCATTTTTAAAACAGTATACCGTTGCCCATTTGACTTTATGCTCTGGAGAACCAACTAAAACATCAAGCATTTGTTTTACTTTTGATTATGAATTTACGCTAGGGAAACATGTACTTACTATCTGCATTGCCATTTGATTCGAACCTCAAAGTTTCTTCGTTGATGGTCACTTTGGTTTCTACACCATCCACAACCAAATTATACAACATCTTTATGCGCCTACTGGGTGTGACTAAATCGAGTTAAGCTCAAAAACACCGTTATATATAATTTTACTTTTCTTATCACTTTGCATATTTAGTGCAGTCCTCTATATCAGTAGCGACGAAATACAATCATGAATTCATTAAAACAAAAAAGATGAGATTAATATTCTACCGCATGTGTTTGAATCTTTTTATACAATATGGACGTCTTGTTGAATTGCTGTGTCATAAATAAGAAATAACCCACGTTGTAATTATTCATCCTAAACTGCAAATAAAAAAAACGATGATATACCTTCACTACAATATCACGCATAATGAGGTAGATTCAGAAAATTGTAATTGTGAGAACACACGGACCCCTCATTGGAGATAATGATCCCGGTGGAAATAGTTCACAATTTCCCCGCTAAGGCTGGTTGTTCTATGCGCTAAATGTGCTGATTTTACAAAGGCGAATGTTGGACAAAGAAAGACGCATCTCCCCAAACGAATATTGAAGAATGCTCTTATTGGAAATGTTTATCACAGCATATGGAAGTGAACCCTCATGATCGACTGTTTGAATTCTTTAGGATGCCCTCGGCACCTATAAAATAGTCAGGTCACATTCCAACGATTGGATCTGCTTTTCCTACAAGATATAAATTTGAAATAAAGTTTGGCGTACATGGATGATGTACATGCAATTGTCCTTGGAAACAATTTCGATGATTATCTTTTTAATCTTTTAACATTGCTAACCAGATTTAAAGGACTAACTTTAAACTGAGGAAATGCTCCATGTTCAGAATGTAAAGGCAATGATAACGAACAGTGATCAATCTCATAAGTCCCAATAGAATACAAAAACAATAGTTGGGCAAACACGGACCCCTGGACACACCAGAGGTGGGATCAGGTATCTAGGAGGAGTAAGCATCCCCTGAGATATTGATATAGATCCTTGGCAGAGTGATCCGTCAGTGAGAGAGGTGTAGCAGTTACTCCAGGAAGCGTACAATGTTTGGCTCAGTGGCCTATACCAACAAATCGTAAAGAGACTTGGCTATATGAATTACAACAGGAAACACATTAAGAATTTTGCTGTCTTAGCCACTCTACTATATTACCATGCACAACCAGAAAGTATATAATAATATGGGGGTCAAGTGCAAGCTCAATGTCCCTTCGACACAATGTCTAGTAATATTAGCATTCCTCAATTTTCGAAACTAAAAAACAACAAACTTCATACTCGATACGGACGCATCAAATCAGGCAATAGGTGCTGAACTGTCGCAAATGCAGAAGACACACGAGAAGAAAGCATCTCTTAGATAGCTGTGGCCTTTAATTCAACATTTCGAGGTATCAACGACGTTTTATCTATCAATAATAATGATTTTCATTCATATGGTGATTCAATATATCCCAGTGAACTAGAAATAAAAGACGCCACAGAGTCTTCCATATCAGCTTAGTTCTTGGATATTTTATTGATTATAGACATTAACGGCAAGCTAACAACTCAACTTGATGATGAACAGGACGATTTAAGCTTCTCTATCGTCAATGTCCCATACTAATGTTGGAACGTTCCCTCATCACCTGCATATGATGTTTTAGTCTCTTAAACTTATTCGATAAGCAAGAACTTGTTCTGCTCATTATAAGTTTTTAAATCTAGACAAGCTACTTACAAACAAGTTGTTGTTGTAGGGGTGTAACAGTCATGTTTAAATGCAGCATTTCGCAAATTCTTTGGTTGTTATAATGATCTAGTTTGCCTTACAACCTGCCATTGGGTACAATGCAATTGTAAAGCCGTTCTTTATACACTTGTATTGCTCAATAAGTGCGACAAACAGTGGACTTTCATAGAATTAATAACTTACACGAGAAATTCTTTATCAGCATTGCTGCATACGTGAGCATGACGCTGACACCTAATACAATTACGAGTACTTTTGATTTGGTTTACATATTTCCAGCAGAGGTGTCGGATATAATATCACTTTTTCTTCTTTTTCATGGGAAGTAAAGATGTGCAAATTCCACGGTGTTTTACTCGGCTGAACAGGATGTATTTTTCTCGCTAGTGACGTCAGTGAGATAATCGTGTTTTAGCAAGAAGATCTGGCTATAAGGAGAAGTGCGTCCCAACCTGTTCAAGTGAACTGCTACATGTATGTGGTGGATGCAACTAACACGAGAGAGTTCACGACTATAACACTATGGTTTTAATTTTTACCATGTTTACGATTTTTTCCCCGCGAAATTAAGCCCATAATGAATGACACATTTAAAATATTTCAATGGTCTCATAATCGGTATTTTAAAAGTAGATTTTCCTTTAACGTGAAATAATAACCATCACGATTATGTCCTTATTAAAAAATTGTAAAATTTTAGCATCGTGAAATTGTGTAGCAACACTCAAAAAATATTTCCAATCTCAAAAGATAGTTGGCATTGCTTTGGCATTTAATACATGAATTAATGTAAAACCTTTCGGTCAAGAATGATAAAATTTTATCATTTCCCCTCCAAATACTTATAGAGTGAATAATTTAATATGAATAGGGGTTTTAAATAACAGTCACGTTTAAAGCAGCATTTCTCAAATATGATGGTCGTTATCTAACGAGTCAGTTTTCAGCAAGGTGAAACCGCAAGCATAGAGAGTACATAGCACAAAGGAAGAAGAAGACCACGCATCAATACCAGCTCAATCTACGTTCCAGAGAAAGAAGAGGAATTGGCGAAGGCACCAGAAGACTTCCTCCCAGCACCACCGGGAAACAGTGATATGAAATGATGGGGCTACTTCAGAGACACTTTATAAATTACAGCCATTACAACCTTTGGCAAAAAACCAGCAATTCAGCAGAGTGGTTTGAAGCCCAGTACAACGCCCTGTTTCCCTTCACAGAATACAAAGGGGAGGCATTGACAATCTACAAGCCAAACCAAAGCGACCGAAACCTGAAAACATCCGGGAAGTTCGCAGCAAAGTCCAGCAAGATACCAATGACTTGGCTTGGCTGCAACACTAGATCACATCCGACGCTTGCAAAATATCAAAAGCATGTATGAAGCAATTAAACAAGGAGTTGACCTTACATGGAAAGATGCCACCCCTCTCAAATCCACTATCGGTGAGGTCAAAGAGTACAAAGCACAGCAGATGAATTGGGTTGAACACTTTCAAACTGTACGTCAGAGAAATCAAAGTCTCTGTCGTTGAGTGCGTGTCTCCTTGGGGGGGGGGGGGTGAAAACGAATCAGCCCTGGGGATGAGCTCAAATTAGCTATCAAGTATTTTGCTCATGGAAACACCCGGCAAAGATTTCATCCCAGTTGAGGTCCAGAAGTATTGAACATAATAACATGCTGCCATACACGAGATGCATGGAATTCCCCGTCTCTGCTTGAGAGAAGCGAAGGTGCAACAAGAGATGAGGGGTGCTAACAAAGTCACTCTGCACAAGAGCAAAGATAACAGAATTTCCTTTACAGTCTTACCCAAGCACGCCTTTGTTCCACCACAGAAGGCATCTACTTGCCCATTCATCCGATGGGAAGCTCTAAAATCATTCCAGACCACATGCAAAGTCAAAAGCACAGCTGAGATGCCTACGGAAATTCCTCTTTGCTGAAACCGTTGCCAGCACCACTCACTCAGCCAAAGACCCACAAAGACACATGACCTGCTTCTGCAATACATGTCAGGACTTCGGCCTTATTTTCAGCCTCAAACAGAAGACACAAGTATTCCCTCCATCACAATCTCTAACCACCAGCTGGACAGAAGTATTCCCTCCATCACAATCTCTAGCCATCAGCTGACCACAAGTATTCCCTTATCACAATCTCTAGCCACCTATGACCACAAGTATTCCCTTATCACAATCTCTAGCCACCTACTGACCACAAGTATTCCCTCCATCACAATCTCTGACCACCAGCTGGACACAAGTATTCCCTCCATCACAATCTCTAACCACCAGCGTTGACACAAGTATTCCCTCCATCACAATCTTTAACCACCAGCTGGACACAAGTATTCCCTCCATCACAATCTCTGACCACCAGCTGGACACAAGTATTCCCTCCGTCACAATCTCTAACCACCAGCTGACCACAAGTATTCCCTCACCACAATCTCTAACCACCAGCTGACCACCATCCTGGAGCAGAGACGCATTATTGGTTCGGACATCTTTGATTGGACGATGGACAGATCCCAAAAGAACTTGCCAAGTGATCACGAACCACAGGTAGACCACACGTGGCTGCGTTTTAAAGATGTCTGCAAGAGAAACCTTAAAATCATAAGCATCGACCTGATCACCTGAGAAGAAACAGACTGCCAAGAAGCACTTAGGCGGTCGACAATCAGAGAGGGTGGGGGTCAAAAACCTGAACATGTCACTCACAGAGTACAGATGCTAAACGCTAGAAAAGAAGAGCTGAGGCAGCATGTCAGACACTACATCATCGTGTAATATTTCGGAAATTTATAGTGTGACTATTTGGGTTTAGCCAATATATTTCGGATGTGGTCACGTGACAAAATGGTATATAAAACCCGCGCTATTGCAGTGTCGGTTGCAGAGCGAAGAAGACGTGTCTTAAGTTAAAAAGTGATTGCAGTATCTATTAAGTGAGACAACCAAGAAAGTCAGCTTACCAAAAGTGGTTGACCTTACATTTCCAGTAAGGTCTAGATGTGCAATTAAAAGGCATGGCAGTAGTCGTGTGTTGGAGTGGCTTGCCACTCAGAGCTTGGCTAGCCAGCGATAGAAGATAGCCACCAAGCAGAGTAATCCGTCTTCCTGACCTGTCTGGCGACCAAGCTGTTGTGTACACATCAGTGGAAGGGCTATCGCTTATACTGTGTGTCCTGAATAAGGCTGCAGTATAAGCGGTAGTCCGAGGTTGACCAGTGTAAGGCTAACCATTAGTCTACCCACTGCCAATCACCCAATCATTAGATTTTATGTGATTCCCTAATTCAAATTATAGTGATTATCAACCTAGATAAGGTTAGGCCATACTTTTTGGTATATGTTTGCAGGCATTCGATTTTTAACATTTGGCATATCATTTTTAGAGGAAAATTGTCATGTATATTAAAATCCATGCGCGGATCTAGAGGGGGGGGGGGGTTCGGGGGATCCGAGACCCCCCCCCCTGGAAATTGGCAAAGTTTAATATCGCCGATATTACTGGAAATGAAAAAAATTAGTTATTTTTCATATTTGTGCACTTCCACAGTTATACGTCAAACAGAATCAATCCACAAAATAACTATCAAATAACTGTGTGTGTAATGGTTTTTTCTTACTTTAAGGTTGGAACCCACCCCCTCCTGAAAAATTTTCTGGATCCGCGCCTGAAGTATCCCCCAAACCCTTGAATTGACAATGTTCGAGCCCTGGTAGGCGCTTACGTATAGGATAAATACGTTACAATTTAATCGGAGTCCCAGTGCATTTGATGTTCACGAGAAGAACTGCCGCTCCAACATCGAGCTGGGCAGTCACAACCAACGCTGCTCCAGGACCCTCAACAAGCGCCCAAACTCCATAGTATCGCTAGACAGATGGAGGATGCCTGCTACATTGTAATACCACACAAACAATGTTTCTGATTGAAATATAGTGTTTATTATTTTCTGTATTTCTGTAATAATTTTTTTTTTTAGATCACTGATATTTTCATGGAATGATGATCCTCCTAGTGGACAAGGTTAACTGAGGGGGAGGGGATGAAGGGAAAAGTGAAATATAAAAAATAGGGATTTAGTTCAATTAGCAATCTCTACTTCGAGTTATCGTTCCTTACAACCTCTCTCAACTTGGAATTAGCTAAAATATCAGTCCTCATGGAAATCCAATTTACAAAATATCAGGAAAACGAAGGAAAAGCAACGTATTGTAGCCTTTACTTAATTCCCATTACAATGCACATCTACCAATCGAGTGCATCATCTACCTATATTGTGCAATCAAATAATATTCGCGTTTCTGGACACATTTCAATATGCTTCTTGCCATTCTCTTGAACATAGTTTTTGTTTTTTGTTTTTTTTTTTAACTTTTAAACGCAAAATAGTTCTCTAATAAATGTTTTTCAAAAAATTAAAACTTATAAGACCAAAAATAACGAATAAGTTAATAAATGATTATTTTCTTTTTTTAATATTGTACAAAGTAATGAACACTCACAAGACTTAGAGATGTTTTTCCATTCTTTCAAAGTTTTTACAAAAATCTTGCAAAACGGGAGTTTGACAGAAAGGACCGACAGCTTTGTTTAAGAGAATGACTTCTTGTGTCACAATAAGTAAATAAATATGATTATCTAGAGTCAGCACAGTGTAAATATATACAAGTCACCTGAACTCTTAAAACCGACTATCACAGACAAATTATCTATATTACTAAATTAACAAGGTTCAAATTTGGCGCACATCCTATTTATTCACTGTTCACCGGACATCTATTTATTTATATCATCAATGTATAGTTCTACCTGAAGTTTAACAAGACAAGAGATTTTATTCGTATTTGGCGTATTTAGAAGAAATTGTCAATATACGAAAACATAAATTTTAGAACCAGCGACGGAACGGCGTGTATTGATTCCGAGATTACGAATAAAATATAAATTCTTCCATAATAAAAGCAACAATAATTCATTTGTCGTTTATGTTCAAAAAGAGTCAAAACTAATGATAAATTTTAGGTGGCGAACCGCGGCTAAATCCACCACTGCCGATCATTCAAAGTAGCGACGGTTTGATGTTTCATCATATACAGTCTTTTGAAGAG
The DNA here is from genome assembly GCA_903981925.1 of Ostrea lurida. Classification (NCBI taxonomy): domain Eukaryota; kingdom Metazoa; phylum Mollusca; class Bivalvia; order Ostreida; family Ostreidae; genus Ostrea; species Ostrea lurida. The sequence continues at coordinate 13,315 of CAJDSM010036711.1, forward strand.
GGTAGGGGGAGGCAAACGTTTAAGTAATGCGACAAACAAAAATCAAAAAAGCTAATGAAACACTAAATGTGTGTGTGTGTGTGTGGGGGGGGGGGGGGGGCAACTTATAGAATAATTAAAGAGAGGTAATGAAAACTGAAGGGGGGGGGGACTTCTAAATTAGGTGTTCATAGCAGAAAAAAAGTTACTTGACAAAGGGGGGGGGGGGAGCGCCAAAAGCATACTATTGACTTTCCACCCACCCCCACCCACCGGCTCCTTACACCATGATTCCCAATAACGGCCAGCATGTTCAGCCACAATTACAAAGTTCAGGACAGACATTGCGTAAGATTGCGGCTTACAAAATGCATGCAAACCCCGTCTTTTCCACACGTTCGGTTATATGTAGCATTTTCCACAGAACTTTGATTGACGAAGAAATATATTGTTTACGAAGGAGTTGTCCTGCGACTGATCAGATTATTCGTTGTACTGGCCAGTTTGTTATATTCTGATTATACCTTTCAATTCAGTCATAGGGGATGGGGGTCTCTATATCATTGGTATACACAGACCACAGGTATCTGAATTTGACATGTCACTATATAATAATATCAATGGAGGTAAGTGTTTGTAATCATGGAGAAAAAAAAAACCTTGCACTTGATCTACCACTGAAAACAATGGAATTAAGATTATATTACAAGCCAGGTATTACAATTGCAATATGCACATGGATATCAACTATACAATTTTGTGATGAAATGTTAATTTTATACAATTTTGTTATGAAAATATACGAAAATATATGATTGATTATTCATTTGCTTTACGTCTCACCGAGTATGGAGACGTACATATGTACCCCAAAGTATAGATCTAGCTTGAGACCACCCTCCTCCCAAGGGTTCAAATTGGACACTCAACAGCGGGTGATTGCCATGAGTATCACTAAATATAAATTGGCGAAGTAACAAAGTATCAAACGTAATCATATCCAAAACACATACAAAATCGAGTGTAGGCAACACGGACTCTCGACGAAAGCGAAGGCAGGATCAAGGTGCCATGGAAGGAGTAAGCAGAAGGAATGTTGGAAGGGTCAGAAGTTTACGCACCTCAATCGAGTGTACAGAAGGGTCTGAAATATGGAGGGATATAAATAGATGTCCACCCACTGTTTGTATTTTATTAAATAAGTTCATATGGGACGTAAATCAATTACAAGTCTTATTTTGTTCAAGAGTGAAAGGGTTTCGTAAATTAATTACAAGTCTTATTTTTGTTCTTGAAGGAGTGAAAGGGTTTGCGTTTTGTTGTTGATTTTTTTGTTGTTGTTGGGGTGGATGCATTATCTAAAGTGACTTTAAATAGGATATTCCTCTAAAATCTAAACTGTCACAGTCATACACAATATTCCTAGGACAACCGCACCTCTGCTTGGAATCTTACATGTTACCTGATAGAGATTTCGACTGTCGCTCAAGTAAAAATTATAAATGTAAAAATTGAAACTAAATACACAGAGGTCGTAAAAAGCATCTTTACATGTTTTCTTCTTTTAATTAAGTATCTAACATTTTTAAAATGTGCCAAAATTTCCATCCACTTGTTCGACGCCATAATGGAATGCTGAGTCTTCCGTCTTTGAGACGGAAGGCTGAGAAGCCCTTCTAACTCTACCCTTCCGAGACAATCGAGTGGACAGAATGATGATTCCGGAATGAGAAGGGTCCAATCGAGTGGGACCCTGCTGACCGGTCACACCCGCCGTGAGCCTGTAGTCGAAACAAAGTAAACGGGGTTACCCGTCGTCAAATCTAGTATGAAAATGACAGTCCTAACAAAGGGTAATGAAACAAATCAGTCAACAATCTAACGTGCAGAACATGTTACGAAATCATAGTTTTAAAATTAACCACAAAAGTGGAATTGTTGACCCGAACTAAAGATTTGACATCTGCTTAATATTGATTTATTTACGTATATCCTTGTAAGTGAGGTCGAAACCAGATTCGTTTGTGAATGTAAGGAACGAATAACTCTGGTGTAGAGATTGATTTTTCCGGATATATTTTGTTTGTGCGATTTGGGTTTTTATATAATTATCCTATCATAAAATCATTTATTCTAATCTAGAAAGAAATAAAATAATAAAAAACGTAAAATAACTGTTTATATCAATTTTTTATTTAAACTTACTTAAAAAATCAGTGTTAAAAAAGATCTCACTTCCGCGAGAATTAGCCGCCATTACAGTCGATGTACGACGAAGAGGAGGAGGGGACTGAAAATGGTAAAGCTTGTGTTTATGTGGTATTGTTTTGTGGGTTAATGCCTAGGTAACATATTTGAAATCATCATATTTAGCGTATATTTGACCAAATATTTTTTGCATATGAAGAATGGCAAATTTTCGACTTTACATTTGTGGGTGGTTTGCCAAGAATAAGTTAATCACATGACATTAAATAATAAAGAATCAATACAACTTATCATAATTTTATAGTATATTGGTGAAATATGTTTTGGATATAGTAGAAATTTGTTATTACTTGAGTTTAAACCTTAAGATAAATGAAAAAGAATGAAAATTCAAAAATATGAAAGTAGTGTAATTAGATTAGTTCGAATTTTCCTCAGGAGATCATGATGGTACTAAGGATGGACAAAACACTCTTTTTTGAAAAGAATCTTTGAAGAGGCTTGCTTTGATATTTCCTTTTGGCATAAATTAATTATTCAGTAAAATTAAATAGAATCTATATACATAAATTTTATCTATTTTGTGAATTATATTGAATATTTCTTTTTCCAAAATTGCTTCTTTGAAATCTACCGGGTAGTACCCCAGAGTTCTGAAATCTTTTTGTAAAGTGTCAGACAATTGGACTGCTGCTAAAATTTGAAAAATGACAAATTTTTGTGTCAAAATATTGAAATAGCAGCAAAACGTATTTGATCATGAAGAGAAAAAGCCAACAGAATTGCATTGGGATTTTTCAAACAAAAATACATTTAATTTAAAACATCATGAATATCTATTTTTGAAGGACAAACAGAGCCCTAATTATATAATCCTACATGTATATGTTTCTTACTCTCACCCTTTAATGACTTCAAATTTCAGAGTTTCTTTGGATTCGGCCCAAGTGCCGACATTGAGATAGTGCTAGAAGGACAAGACTCTAGAAAAACTGCTGAAATCCAAGAACAGAAGATGGCAAAAAAAAGGCATTTCTTGTACTATGATGGGGAAACAGTGTCTGGGAAGGTTTGTGGAGGAAAAAATTCAACTTTTATTTTCTTCATGACCAGAATTACTGACCATATACATGAAGTAGTTCACCCATTTGGTGTCTGCTTGAGTTGATCTGAAGATCTTATCTTATTTAAAAGCTACATGTATCCATTATAAAGTTCAGAGTTTGGGTGTAGGGTTATGGAGTGGATGAGAAGTAATAAGGAAGTGTTACAAGCATATGCCTTAAAAGCCTTTTACATCTATTATTAGTCACAAATACAGATTTTAAAAAAAAGTATACATGTACTACAAAATTATCAATATGAGTGATGTATGTTGCATGAACAGACATAATGCCAAATTATTATGTACTATCAGAGTTTTACTATTGGAAAAGGGTTACTATATCCTTTGACAACAAATGAATACCGTATAAGTAGAAATTTTAGCGAGGATTTAATTTTGGCATTATTAGCGAGGACTTTAAAGATCGCTATAAAATTAGATATCGCTAACAATTCATTCTTAATAATTGGTAGGGCTTTTCAAAGTAATATTTTGTAATATGTCTTGATTTAATGAAAAGAAGTTGTCATATCTATTTTCCTTTTTATTTTGATTTTTAATCATTAATATTTTAATCAGTATTACCAATCAAATTGTATGATACATGTAGCTTTGTTTTGTTTGTTTTTTAAAAATATATAGACATTCTGCAAGAGAGAATGAAATTAAACATAATCAGACAAATGTTAACCCTTATATGTTATGCTGATTGATTTACTTTTTTTCTTGTATCTGGCTGATTAAAATTTATATGATTGAGAAAATTTCTTGTCCCAGTTCATTTTTCCTCTCTCAATTTTTCTTATCGATCATCACTAAAAAGATATTCCAAGCATGAGCTCCAATGAGAAATGTCAAATTACAGCTTTTTTTAAAAAACTTGGAAAATCCCCAAATATGGAAAATAGATTGATCAACTTACAACATGTACGAAAGCAAACTATTGTGTGCGTTAAGCGGTGGAGGGTTCATTTTTTCAGAAACAACTAAAGTTGTGATTAGCCGTGATAAGGGTTTAACATTTTATTTCATTAAAAACTTTTGAAGATTAGAACTTTTATTGAAACATGATTTATGGTCAAGTATTTGAA
>CAJDSM010036712.1:4008-14443 GCA_903981925.1 Ostrea lurida
CCATCAGAATACCAATTTACATGAATAGTTTATTAAATATTACTCATAGTGCGGGGTCTATCGTACATGTATCAAGACAGCGTGATGTGCAGCGGATATTACACGTAGTTTTAACTGTTGAATGAGCGGTGAATTTCACTGCCACCCTCTTCGCCACACACAAAAAATATTACTTGATTTTATTTCACATCCCAGCGAATTAATTTTTCTCAGAATAATATTACAGCCTGGCTAAATTTCAGTCACAATTATTTTACATTACCTACAGGTATCCGAAGGAGAAAGAGATAAACCGAGCTAAAAAAAAATTATTAATGTACAAAATAAAAGAAGGGGTATAATTATAGTGGGGAAAGTTTCAAGTTGTTGATTATGAGCGTTTACAAAAATCTGGGGCTTAATAATGCCCAGTTTCCAAACTTGTATTGACAACACACGTCAACAGAATTTCAATGATCAGGGAGTGTAACATTTTTAATATTGTGTTCGTTTTCTTCAGATAATCGTCTGTATGGTTTGTCTGAAGTTAATAATCTTTTGATTTATTTATACTAAAAATACAGCTCCAATGAATATGTTAGCTTGCGGGTCTTCATTTTAGTAAACTGTAAGCGATAAATGCCCAGATTGTTTAGAAATTTAAAATGAATTTTTCATCTGAGGCTTCCCTGAAAATTTTGTTTGCTAATGGTTGTATGCTGTACTTGTACATTGTACGTATGAGATATCAACATTTACGCTTTTTATATCTTACAGGGATTAAATTTTATGTTATATATGTAGAGCTGGTCTGAGTCGATAATGCTATATTTTTTTAAATTAACTTGCAGATTTGGGAATTAAGAATTTAATAATTATCTTATAAAATTATTACATGAAAAATGTATCGACATTAGTTATGCACATAAGTAAGCGTACAGGCATTCTTTTTCAATTAGATAATGCGTGTTCTGTGATATTAAAAAGGGAAGTAAAAGTATCAACGTGAATCATAGCAAAATACACATCAAATCGAGTTGTAGGGCAACACGACATTCGACGAAAGCGAAGGCAGGATCGGTGATGGAGGAGTAGCATGCCTCTGCTGACCGGGTCGCACCGGTGAGCCTTAGTCGAACAAAGTAAAGCGGTGGTTACTGATCGTCAAATGAATATGAATATTGAAACCTTGAATGTTATTATTCAACATAAATAGAATATGTGGGCTAAATGACAGAATTTCGTCGTCTAAATTGCTTCTAAAATTTGCAAGATGGGATATACAGTCCTCGGGGTGGTAGATGCGACACGAATGAAAGACCTGAAATATACTCTGACAATCCGTGAAATGGATGGGTGATGACTTTGGATGTTGGACGGGAAATGGCTTGATTTCAAAGACGAGGGTGGAAAAGACATCCAGGCATTGCATAATCCCCTTATTCGCAATCCAGATCGTGTAAGCAATATGGTACGGCTCCGTATCAAAGCGCACGGGGATTAAAGGATTTTGTATATGACACCTTGTAAAAGATTCCTGTCGTCGACATTGGTCTGGGGTCTGACGATCAAACTTCGTGTTCCCATATGCTACACGACTGTATAAGGCCTGGTCTTCTAAAGCACGGCCGTTTTAAGGTTTCCAATGTAGAGGTCTTGATAGGTACAATGTATGCGGAACCGATGAGGAGCATGCGGTCAAATATTTCGGGTAACAGGTGGGACACCCGTCGCCAGTAAAGCAGAGAATTCGGACACGATACGTGGATTCCTCATGTACCCATCCATGTATATGGCCTAGCGTGTGTCGCGCCATTTCTAGCATGCGTATGCCAGTGATGTTGATGTTCTAATCCACCGAGCCATAGACATGCTTTGGCTGAATAGCGTCGTGCTGGCTGGTAATGCCGATATTAAGATGAAAATGAGCAATGGTATTTTCCCGCATGAATTCCTCGTCGGTAGGCTAAATAGGCCGTGCCGTTGGCAAAGTAGTGGATTTTGGAAAGGGGTTTATACTTGCCCAGAGTTTAAACAAGGTGGACTGACTAGCATCAAGCTAGACGGCGTAAAATTCCAGTTCGAGATGCAGATAAGCGAAGAAATTCTTTCTCTGGAATCAAAGAGACTTTGCCCTCTTGCTGATGGTACCTAAAGTATAAGATGGTTTCAGGATTGGCGGTGGACATATCGTTCAGGATTGTAGACTAGCGGCGGGGTAGGATCCACATACTGTTTGGTGTTCTCTGTGTGTTGGAAAGTGTAGGGAAGTATCATTTGTTTCAGTTCGGTTAATCGAGAGCGAGGGGATCTTGGGAGCGCAAAGGGTAAAAAATGGTAAGATATCGATGAATCCTCACAAGCTTGCATGGTATAAATTTTATGGCGTTCAGGATAAGTGTGGGTTTGATAAAGCCGTGTGAACAAGGTAATTCAAAATATAACTGCCATTCGTATCTTTGAAAATTGTGTGCTATGATGGTGGCTCGATCGTGTTTGGTTCACATAAGTTGCTACGTACGCCTCGACTGTAAGAGCCATTCCTAAACTGTTTTAATGTGTTGTTACTTGGAGTAGAAGGCCTTTGAGATCCAAATCCTATACAATGAGGACAGGGCTTGTCCGATATCCAAACTGCGGGCAATTGTTGACACACACGGATCTGCCACTCATAATGGGATTGTGCATGGCTTTTCTCTGGAATGCATTAAAATCGTAATAAATGTTACATTTTCCAGTCCTTTCTTTAGGTTTGGGTTCGTTGTACAAAGGCAGTGATGGAGGTATTGGTGACAGACTTTTTGACAGATCGGCCTTGTGTTGACTCCACAAACGTGGCTTTTGAATTAATTTCTTTGGTCATGCCATTTCTGTAACTTCGGATTCACAGTGGACCCATTAGAACTGCACACCCGTGGTCGTCGTGTTTGCTATGGTCGGGTTTTATAATGGTTCTGGTAGCAAGTCGCATTTTGAAAAAATCCTTTACAATGAGGCAATTCGTTAAAGTCGTGCCGGGGTACAGGGGTATCGGCTAAACAACAGCATCGATGAGGACACACATGTCCGGTGATCGTCCAAATGTGACTTGTAGCCAACATAACGCAATAATGCCATAGATAAGGGTTTTCCGTCAATTACTCCTAGGCATAGACACAACAGGCATCGTAATCTCGTTATCTCAGCAGGATATTCAACATGATCGTTCCCTGTACCTTTGGTAAATAGGTTCCTCAGTCGCAAACGAGATGTATTTCGTTTTCATGTGAGAATATTTTCAATCGATATTGCGGGCGAGCGTCTGTTATTGCTCCTATTCAGAGGTCAACGGTTGATTACAACAGGGCACCAGCTTGTTCCATCAAGGCTTGCTTCGCGTTTCTGATCGAGAGCCTGTGTATTCTCCCAAGCCTCATGCTGTTTCATTTCTTATCCCATTCCGGGTGATTTTGATTTTGGTGTGTAGACGCGCTAGATACAATTAGCTGGCACAAGAGAATCTTAGGTTTTTGAATGCGACGAGTCGCGTCTCTTGAAGTCCTTTGATTCTCTTTTAATACACATGGCAGATGTTTTCTAGATTCCTTCCGCTGCCTTTTTGGATACTGTTCACATGAAAAAATAAACTGCACTGCGCTGGTCTGTGATCAGTGAATTCTTTTTTAGATGTGCATGGATATTATTTTGTTGTAGAATTTGTCTGATTGAGCGTTTTGACTGGCGTAAATTCATACCAAATATTAGAATCGAGAGATGGGTGCGAAGATTCAACGTAGATAATGATTGGGGTTGAACTGCATTTTTGTTTAACATTTCAACATATCCTGGAGAGAGGCGACGAATGAAGGCTGTTATTGTTCTTCTTCGGATGGGCCTTTGAGTGGCGAACATTGTGAAAACTTTTTTCCTTGACTTTTAATTTCAGTGATTGACGCCCATCGCTCAGTTGAGATTTGTAATAATAAGAAATGAGTTTTTTTTCCCATCACCGCTGTAAAGTAGTGTAGTCGCTCGTTGATTTCTCTGGCGGGTTGTAATTCACCCCGCTGTCTGTTCAAATGATGCATTCAAATAATTCATCGCTGTTCAATATAAAGCGGTGGAAGTCCACTAGGTAAATTGTCTGACAATAGAAGTAAAGTGACTACCATGCAACCGTGCACTCGCTTATATACTGCTAACCATGTGATGACCTAGTCTGCGTAATAGACAGCTGTTCTAGACAGAGCATGAAAATACTGGAAATACTAGGCGTGAACACCTGGCGTCTAGACATAGTGGAAATACCTTACCATCTGCGATAAACAAATTTTAGGAATGTTTGTCTGCCTATAAACACAATACGCGTGCTTATGCTCTCATGTCAACTTAATTTAATAGATTTAGAAGGGATTTGTTATGAATTTCATGCACAGGAAGTACCACAGGATAGGATTTTATGCCTTGGATTATTATTCGATTTTTTAAACAGTGCAGCGTATAATATCTCCAGAAGTCCACCGAATGACGTACAGATAGAGCTCGGTTGTGCTAAAACATCTAAATAAGTCCAACTAGCTGGCCTTATAAACGGCTCTTAACCGGGGTTCTAAAACGGTGCTATGAGCCATAAGAATTCTATAGGTTAATTACCGTGTGGCATAAAAGACAGGATATCCCCTGCTGGGGTCAAACCTGTTGAAGCATGTGACCTCATTGCAAGTGCTACTTCAGTTAACACCAGCCACTGGAGGCCGCAAAAAGTGCTTCATTTGACCCCACCCCAAGTGTCTTTATATTGGAAGCAGTGTAAACGGACACAACGACACGGATTATGACTAAAATCCTTTTTGAGTAGCACACATGTATGTGCGGACTGTAACGTAACTGTCCTTTTTCCGAATATCAAATATTGGATTAACTTGATTATGTTCAATCACTATCAATAAAAAAATAAAAGGTTAAATTTATTATAAATTTTATCATAAGAAGTAAAAATGGTTTAAGCGTATCGATAACAGATAAGTCACCATTCCAACTGAACTTCAAACGATAATAAAGTATATAATTCAATGTCACATGTACAGCTGAATAGCCTAAATATAAATACATAAAATCTTAAGCTAAGGAATATCAATTTCCTACTGAAACCAAAATGGAATCTTGACTTCTGTCCGGGGTGTAGTTTACATTTTAGCAAGAAAAATCTACTCTTAGTTAGTTTCAAATATAACATGCTGAAAAATCACTCACTATAGGAAGTAAAAGCGAACAGACGTTCTTAAGGGAGCGGACTATTACGTCTTACCAGCAGAGTGAATAGCTCTGCTGAGTCGGCCTTTATATACGGTTGTGGAACAATGCGATACAAAAAAAATAACGCTCTGTCGATACTTTTGGCCAACAAAGAACTAGAAAAATGCTGAGTGTGAAAATTGTCAATGCAATGAATAGTAGAACAATGCAGAATTAGAAATTATCCTTTGATTGCGATCTCTGATATGCTATACCTGCAATATGCATAATGCAAGGTTAATGCAAATTAAAAATTGTTACACATAGCCATGTAGTCGCTTATACTACTTATGAATTGGTCATACCCTAGGAAAAAAGGTCTGAATAAATTATTGGGTAAGATGTTGTACTTCATTACAGCATGAATGAAATGATTAAAGAATATTCATAAAAATACATAATTATTGGTGGTCGTTTTATCAATCTATGTTTCTCAAATACAACTGCATTGCTCAAAAATGCTGTGGACATTTTCATTTACTAAATGTTAGGCCATTCTTTATACATTTGGAATTTACTAAGATTTACTCTGTTTACCTGACTCACAACAAAAGGGGATTCACGGGTAGTTGTGAATAGATCGACTGGGGATCTTACTCATCTATAGCACTCGATCCACTCTGGTTATCGGGGCCCATGTTATTCCTAAGTTTAAGGGTTTGCTAAACGGCCAAATAATTTTTTTTTGGATTTGATGTAAATGAAGTGACTCAATGCAAACTGTCAATTTTTACTCGTTTAAAGATGCTAATGAGAAAGTTTACATTCAAAGAAGTAAAAACTTGTAAAAGATATAGTAAGGTTGTGTATAAAAGAAGAATAACATTTCATAAAGTGTAATTGTGCAAATATCAGTCCCTTATCTACATCACCTGCGTTCTGCAAAACGTGAAATATTCAAACAGAGGCCATGGGCACATCGCTCACCTGTGCGAAGCTGCTTACTAAGAAGAGCGTAGTTTGGGATTAGTAAATGTACATTTGTAAACTAATCTAAACCTATGTCAGGTGGAGGCATTATCTGAACCAACTTAAATATACTCATATCAGTGAAGCTTTACAGGAAAATAACCATTTCTGGTTCAATGAAAAAGATTTTTTACAAAAGAATTTTCTAATATAATTGCATGTATAACTTTGATCCTATTGGGGCCTCATCATACCCCTTAGGGTCATGATTTGAACAACTGAATTCACTTTCAAAAACTAAAATAAAATCAAGCTTCCTGGTCCAGTGGTTCTGAGAAGAAGATTTTAAAGATTTTCCTATATATCTGCATGTAAAAACATTGATCCCCTATTGTGGCCCATCGTACTCCGGGGGTCTGATTTGAATCAAACTTGATCTCTCATATATTCAGGAGATTCCTAGTAAAGTTTGCAGTTTTTTCTGGCCAGTGGTATTTGAGAAGAATATGTTAAAGACTTCCCTATATACATAGTAATCTGCATGTAAAACTTTTGATCCCCTAATTGCGCTCTCATCGTACATCCGGGGGTCATTGATTTGAACAAAATTAGATTCCTTCTATATCGAGGAAGCTTCATATAAATTTCAGGCTTTCTGCTATTGGTTTTGAGAGAAATTTTAAAGATTTCCCTAGATAATATATGTAAAACTTTGATCCCCTATTGGTGGCGTCATCGTAACCTGGGGGTCGATTGATGAACCAAACTTGAATTCCTCATATTAGGAAGCTTCCATATAGAATTACTGTTCTGTCTAGTGGTTTTGAGAGAAGGATTTTAGCTCACATGAACGAATTCCAAGTGAGCTTTTCTGATCACTGTTGTCCCGTCGTCTGTCCGTCCGTCTTCTATCGTTATACTTTTTCACATTTTCGACTTCTTCTCAAGAACCATGGGCCAATATTCAAAGCAAACTTTGTAAGAAATCATCTTGTAAAGGAATTCAATTTTGTTCAATGAAGACAGGCCCCTGTTCAAAGGGGAGATAAGCAAAAAATGCAAAAATAGGGTGGTGTCCTTTAAAATCTTCTTCTCAATGCACAACTGAGCCAAGGAATAGCTGAATTTATTGGAAGCTTCCTGAATAGAGGAGATTAAAGTTTGTTCTAAATCATGACCCCCCCGGGGGTACGAAGGCCACAATAGGGGATAAAGTTTTACATATGATTATATTAGGAAATCTTTAAAAATCTTCTCTCAAGTAACCACTGGACCAGGAAGCTGAAATTTATATGGAGTTCGTCTGATATAGAGGGAAGATTCAAGTTGTTCAAATCATGACCCCGGGGTAGATGGGGCCACAATAGGGATAAAATTTTACATATGATTATATAGGGAAAATCTTATAAAAATCTCTTCTCATAGACATGGGCCAGGAACAGCTGAAATTCTATTGGAAGATTCCTGGATATATGAGGAGATTCGTTGTTCAATCATGACCCCATGGGTACGAAGGGGCGCACAATATGGGTGATCAAGTTATTACATATTGATATATAGGGAAAATATCTTAAAAATCTATCTTCTCCAAAACCACTGGCACAGAAAGCTGAAATTTATATGGAAGCTTCCTGATATAGATGGAGGATTCAGTTTGTTAATTATGACCGGGGTACGATGGGGCACAATAGGGGATAACTTTTACATATGATTATTGAGGGAAAATCTTTAATATCTTTTCTCAAGAAATAGCTGGCCAGGAAAGCTGAATATGGAAGCTTCCTGAATATACGAAGGATCTCAGTTTGTTCAAACATTGACCCGGGGGTACGAAAGGGGCCCAGTATGGGGATCAAGTTTTACTTGATTTAATAGGAAAATTTTTAAAAATCTTCTTCTAAGAAGCACTGTGCCAGGAAAGCTGAAAATTTCTATGGAAGCTTCTGTATAGAGGGTAATTCAAGTTGTTCATAATAATACCCCTGGAGTACGATTGGGGCCAATAGGGGATAAAGTATTTACATCATGATTATACAAGGGGAAATCTTTAAAATCTTCTTCTAAAACCACTGAAGAAAGGCTGAAATTTTATTGAAAACTTCCTGATATATGGAAATCACGTTGTTACAAATATGACCCAGAGGTATGGTGGCCACCAATAGGGATTAAAGTTACTTTGAATATATAAAAAATCTTCTAACCAAAAGACAATTTACTTAAAGCTTCTGAATACGAGTGCGGAGGGCAATGGCTCACTCCCAGTGTGCAAGCGATGGTGGCATGGGCCTCGTGTTAAAGAATATTCTATATAATCAAATGTAAAACTTTTGATCCCTATGTTGGGCCCATCGTACCCCGGGGATGTTTGACCAACTTGAATCTCTCTATATAGGAAGCTTCATATAATTTAGCTTTCTGGTCCAGTGGTTCTTGAGAAGATTAAAAGATTTTTCTATATATAGAAATTTGATCTATTGGCCATCGTACCCCGGGTCTGATTTGAACAACTGAATCTCCTCTATGCCAGAACTTCATATAATTTTCAGTCTTTCATGGTCAGTGGTTCTTGAGAAGAAGTTTTAAAGATATTTCTATATAATATATGAACTTGATCCCCTATTGTGGCCCCCATACGTACCCCGGTCCATGATTTGAAAACGTGCAATTCCTATACAGACCTTCATATAAATTTAGCTTCTGGGTCCCCAGGTGCGTTTGAGAAGAAGATTTTAAGATATTTCCTATAAATCCAATGTAAACTTTTGACCCTATTGGTGGCCATCGCTACCGGGGGTCATGATTGACAAACTGAATCTACCTATATCAGGAAGTTCCAATTAAATTCAGCTTTCCTGGCGCAGTGCTGAAGAAAGATTTTAAATAACCACCCCTATTTTTGATTTGCGATTATTCTTTTGAAAGGGGGCTGGTCGTCATTTGAAAAACTTGAATCCCTCATCCAAGAAATGATTGTAACAGTTTGGTTTGAGTTTGGCCTGGTCTTGAGAAAAGTCGAAAAGTGAAAAGTTAACGGACAAGACCGGACCAACAGGTTGTAGAAAAGATCACTGACCTTCGGTTCAGGTGAAGCTACAAAAATCAATAAGAAAGTTGATAATTGAGATTGCTGTTGAGTCTTAAAACACCACAAGTTCATCCAAAAAGTTTGCATATGTTTTGAAATCCCTACATAAACTAAAAAAATACAATTGCATGAAAAAAGTATTCATATCTGGTGTTATCATTTTTTACCTCAGATCATGTATTTTATTTCAAGCCTGTTAGAATATATTATTTTTAGATATATCATATTGCAGGTAAGGGCCAGGGTGAATCAACTATAAACACTTAACGTTGATTTCACATATTGCTGGGTATTCACGACCCTTTGAATTGAGCGTTATTACTTGATTTGTTAAAAATACTAAATCAGCATATAGGTCAATTTTTATGATCCATGAGATGCGCATTTCGACATTATGTTCTTCAGTGATGCTCAAACCGAAATGGTTGGGATCAACATGAAAGTAAAACTCTGTAAAAAGTGGATCAATGTAGTGCCAAAAAGATTGGGCCAAATAATTAGAGATCAGAGCATGCTAGGGAGATAATCTTATTTTGTATGTGAATTTTTTCATGCAAGTAAATACATGATCGTATTCTAAGCTAGTAATAGTAATAGCACCGGCTTGTAGAGACTCGGGTACTAGTCCACAGCAGGTCCGACAGGGGTTCCATACTATCAATCATGATACGGTACCAATTTTATGACCAGATGCGCTTTCGACAAATTATGTCTCTCAGTGATAGCTCAAACCGAACTGTGGAATCCCGAAGCATGAAAGTAAAGCTCTGTAATAGTGATGCGAATTGTAGTCTAAAAGATTGGGGCCAAAAACGTAGAAGGATGAGCTGCCTGAGGGAGAGTAATCATTAATTTTGATCATGAATATTTACATGCAATTAATATCATTATCCCGTAATGTCAAGCTAGTACATAGTATAGCAATGGGCTGTAGAGACGCTCTGGGACTAACATCCATCCGCAAGGCCTCGACCAGGGGTCATAATATAGAATCAATCGGTACAGAATTTTTAGTGCACTATTGCGCATTTCTGAAAATTATGTCTCTTCAGGATGCTCAACGAAATGTTAGGATCGAAATGAAGTAGAAATTCTGTAAAGTGATTAATTATGCCAAGATGGTTTGTGATTTAAACTTACGGTATTAATTGCATAAATATCCTGTATGTCGTATGAAAAGGGATTTCC
>CAJDSM010036714.1:462-14350 GCA_903981925.1 Ostrea lurida
ACGGAGAAGATATGATATGGAATCTATCTAATCTCGGTTGAGATGCAGATCAGGCTGGATATTTGGACTCTAGCACTGAATATAGAACCTAGGTGAAACTGCCGCTCCGCTTCAAATAATTTGATAATCTCTATCACTATAAATAGGTTGCATTGTTACAGTCTAGGTATGAAAAACTCCCACCAAAAACTATAACAAATCACTACATTTTCCGTTTCACAATACTGACTCCCATGTTGCACCAAATTTCACCTCCCGAAATTGAAGAGTTCGCTGTAGTCTTTAATTTTTGAATTATAATATACTGCGTATGTGTTAGAAATACTATATAACAGTAAGGTAACAAACCAGACATAGGAACTCTTCAGTATGACAGAGGTGAAGAAATGCGACGTGAACCATTTTTTGAACGGAAAATTTTTGTTTTGTTTTTATTGGGATTTACAAACCTAGAAATAAGCAATTGTAACATTAATAGTGATAGAAGTATTAATAATTAAATCAATTATTTGAAGCAAGCGGCAGTGTTCAACTAGGTTTAATACTAAATGTAGAGCGCCGAAGTTGAATGTAAATTATGAAATTCAATATGAATGGCTGCTCCGAGATTCAGTGAGGTCGTCAGTCCAAATATCTACACCGAGATTAGGAAACCTATCATATATCTGTCTTTTCAAAAATACAATGTAATATGTTTATCTACTTTTACTATACATTTATTCAATTCTGGAGTGTATAAAGGTTAAACGATACTAGTACAGAAATATATTATGAAAGTGAACAACATATCTACATGTACATTTCGTGCCAAGAAATTTCTTGCTACATTGACATTAACGGCATACTAACTACTCACTTTATGACAAACGGGACGATTTCAGCTTCCCATCGGTCAACTCCCAATTTTGTGTAGCAAAATATTCCATCATCACCTGCATATGGTGTGTATGTCTTCAACTTATTCGATACGCAAGAGCTTGTTCTGCGTATAATCAGTTTTGAATCTAGGCAAGTTACTTACAGACAAGTTGTTGTTGCAAGAGGTTTCAACAGTCACGTTTAAAGCAGCATTTCGTAAATTCTATGGTCGTATAACAAGTTAGTTTACCAATATGACTATCCATTGAGTCAAATGCTGTCTGATGCGTTCATAACATTGTTCAGCCGTTTTCACACATATGATTGACTACGACTGTTCCTTTTACCTGATGAAGACTATGGGCTCAGCGGGTGTTGACCGGTCAACAGGGATGCTTACTCCTCTAGGCACCTGATCCCACCTCTGGTGTGTCCAGGGGTCCGTAATTGCCCCACTCTTTTTTTGTATTATATTTAGGACTTACGAGATTGATCACTGTTCGTTATCTTTGCCTTTACATTGTACTGACATCATGTATAAGATTTAACATTTGTCAAAGAATCTTTATTGAGGAATGTCCATTTGGTATTGACGCGTGAGAAAAACACAAATGTATTCAAACACAAAGACAGAAATTGATTTAAAAGTTTTAAACTTACATTGTAGACCTCGTTGGACTGGAATGGCTTCTGAGGACAGCCATCTGTCTGATCACAAGGGACGGTGTCCACTGTATTGGCATCAGTGTTATACTCCGGACAGTAACCTGTTACAACGACAGAATCAACATCAATGTTGTGTCCACCGGTCTAAAACTGTTTAGTAAAGGGCTGGGGCATATGAAAATCCATTTCCGGAGGTTTATCTGTTTCTCAACGCAAACAATAATTATTTCTTATGTAATATAGCTTTTAACCATGCGAAGTGTGTTTTATATGATTTACATGTATATCTAACGAGTGGTTGTCTTCTATTGCCCAGAGAGAGAGAGAGAGAGAGCAGAGAGAGCGAGAGAGAGAGAGAGAGAGAGAGGAGAGAGAGCAGAGACGAGAGAGAGGAGAGAGAGAGAGAGAGAGAGAGATGATTAATCAAACCGATGCTTGTATTACAATTCAGAGATTAATTAAGGTGACCTTAAGGCAGCCCAGTGAACCATTGGAAAGTTAACACTGTACTGTGTCCTTGAAATCAACGACATACGCAAACCGCAGCCTACATCAGTATCCGATTGATCACTCCATTGAAAAAACAAATTAGCATAAAATGAATATCCCTTCAATTGACAGCACCTTTGCACTATTCCAAGGCATAGTATATCCCACAGCATTCATAATAACCTATGATGATGAGCTCTGTAAAACTGTCAAATGCATGCACTGTACTGTAAGATAATCATTTCAGCGGGATTCAAAGTGGCCGTGAAACAAGAGTGCTAATATATTGTTGCGTTAAAATATGAAATTCCCTATAATCATCCATTGCTATACATACAGAGGAAGCGCTAAATCAGGATTACACCAAAGCCTAGGTCTACTGCGCCAAATTTTGAATTCGCTAAAATAAGTATACATGCAGTGTCTTACAAGAGTGCCTTGAGATCATTAATTGTATATTTTTTTGTTCAAACAAAATGCATGTATATTGAATACGATACTTTTCATTATGCAATACTTTCCGTTAATATGACCAGCTTGTTTATAAAATATTTTTTAACGAGTTGGCGGACAGGACTTTGTTGGTCCTTCTATATCAGTAATGTAGCAAAACCTAAACGCCATTTCAATTTCAGATGGTCTGAAACATTTAACAACCTAATGTACAGCTCGCGGCATATTGATATTTTCTCGTATAATATTCCCATAAACCTCACAAAACTTGACAAACAAGAAGTGTTTGCAATGGAAAACATTCGTCCGGTTTGGTTTGTCATTTTAGACGTTTGATGTATCGGTGAGTAGCAGTGGGGCTTCTTAGACGCTTGAATTCACGTAAACTTTAGCGCGATAGCAAGAATCTTTGGCATATCACAGCGTTATTCTGTGCCCATGGTTAGACCGCTATGGGCTAATTAATTATGATGGGCAATCGTTCGCCAAACGACGAAATAAATGTTTAGAGTTGATTGTTGTAATTCAAAGGATAAAATTAAAAAGCTGTGGACCCCAAATACGGATTGTTTCCCGATACAATGTAGTGATATACAGGACAAGTCAGGTTAGAAGCCATGAAAAAATTTAATCGTTGTCCTTGTATTCATTTAAATATATTACACCAATATGGCGTCATATGCTTCTTTGTTTGTTTGTTGGTTGTTTTTTTTTTTTTGGGGGGGGGGTATTAGCAGTGGTCATGACTCATGTGTACTATGTTCATGTGTATATGATGATGAGTATTCGCATATTTTATAATTTCATCTTCTCATCGGGCCCTTAAGTCTCTGAGGCTGTTGCTTTTGTAAACCCTCCTGCTTCATTAAATTGGCCATGATTGTTTCATTTTATTAATCATAATTATACATATATATTTTTTTCCAATTATTCAATCCCTGCATGGAAACTTAAATGAGAAAACAAAATAGGAATTTGCATCAAGATTCACTCTGTGTTGATTTTGTTAATGCATGAAACAAATTGACTACAGATTTTCACCCCCCCCCCCCAATCAAATTTTTTTCAACCATACCCATTTCAATATTTCCGTTTCAAAATCTGGACCAAATCATATATTACCTGTTTTCTCCAACCTATAGCTTTTGGGTACAGATCCCCCCCCCCCCCAAAAATATACTTCAATATTTTTTTTCAACCATACCCATTCATTATTTTCCGTACAAAAATTTCTGACCCATTGTATAGTTTCGTTCTAAAATTTGTGATCTTGTGATTGTATAGTTAGTGCCCATGCAAGCGAGTGAATATTGTCTTACTTTTTCATTACTTGAAATGTAGTTGTATCGTGGGGAAAAGTCATACAGTATTTCATTATTACAATCATCTATTTAGCGGATATGAATTCCAGCAAATAAATTTACACCCATATAATGGGCAGACAAATTGTCTTACCCATTTGATATAACGATTGATGGAAAATTTATGTACCAATTTGATATGATTCATTGATTAAAAAAGCGACCCATATCAGTACTAGTATATGAAACTTTTCGCGGAAGATATGTGGGGGGGGGGGGGGGGGGTAAACAGCCTAGAATTTTGAGAGTAAAATCTTCAATCTCTAATTTTTAACTTACAAATTAATGATTAATGCTAACGGATGGTCATAGGTTTTTAAAAGTGACAATGGATAAAAAGCAATACTATTTTTAACAGAAAATTAATGTTCTTTTTATGCAACTTAGTAAGATTTTTGTAATTTGATAATTTGTGTTGTTCGAAATAAAATATAAACAATCAAACTAAATCATGTATTTTTTCAGAAATGGATTCATTTCAAAAACACATTTTTCAATTTTTATAAATGATAATATATATGGCATTTGTTCATGCACACAATGCAGTGGGGTTTAGGCCATATGGGTCCGAATGTTGGCCCTTTCCTCCCAAACTTTGCCCTTAGTATTTATACCATAATTAATAAAGATTTACGGAAAGGAAAATGCATTTAAAAATAAACATTCGATGCGAATAGATCTATGTATATAACACTCAAACAGAAATAGCTTGAAAATTAATTTAAAAAATACCATAATATTAGATTTTACCTTCAAAATGTGCGGTAGAGAAAGGGTTTTTAAAGACATTTTAAAATTCTCTCTCTCTCTCTCATCTCTCTCTCTTCTCTCTCTTCTCTCTCTCTCTCTCTCTCTCTCTCTTCTCTATCAATCAATCATTTTCTTTGTAACTTAAATTTATTATATTGATAAAGCAGAGATCTGGCATTCCAAATAAGCTGTAGACACAGTGAGAAGTCATGAAATATCTAGTGCGAACGTCTTGAGACTGGTTCGAGTTGAACACACATTTCAACATGACTATGCTAACACAGCCCAGCTTACGGGATGCATGTCAATTGAAACTTTTCGCTAAAACAGCAGATTAAGAAGGATAAATATACTGCTTAGCTAGTTAATCATTCCTTCTTTGTGTGGTGGCGTTCCTACAAGTGATTTCCCTCTCCATTGCGACACCGTCAATACGTATAGCTGTTCGCCATACTGTTACATTTCGTTTCAAAGCGTCAGCGATAAAAATCAAGCGTCTTGGGGTGAACGTGTTCCCCTGGTGCAAAATCCAAAATGACTATTCCTGCTTTATACAAGGCAAAACTAATCATTAAACAAATAAGGTTTAAAGACAATTTCATCATGATTAGATGTCAAAAGTTTGAACAAAATAATAACAGATGTTACAAATCTTTAGCGGTTTGACTTTGGCCAATCGAATTGACCATGATCTTTGGCCATGTGACATGAAAATCAATAGGGATCATTTACTAACTACTCTGTAAGGACAACACCAGTACCAAGTTTGATTGTTATCAAGCAAAGGGGTCAAAATATATTGAGCAGACAAATGGGGTCAAGACAAGTAATTTGACTTTTGACTTTGTGACCTAAAAATCAAAGGGATCATTTACTCTCTAAGGACAACACCTGTACCCAGATTAATTACATATGTATATCAAGCAAAGGGGTCAAACGATATTGAGCAGACAACACATAGAGTTAAGACCAGTAATTTGACCTTGAACTTTGACCTTGTGATCTGAAAATTATTAGGGATCATCTGCTGTCTAAGGACAACCCCTATGCCAAGTTTGGTTGATATCAAGCTAAGGGGTAAAGAGATATTGAGTGGACAACACCAACACATGGTGTTAAGACCAGCGTTTTGACTTTGACCTTATGACCTGAAAATCAATAGGAATCATCTATTGACGAAGAACAACCTCTATATTAAGTATGGTTGATATCAAGCAAAGGGGTAAAAAAATATTGAGCGGACAATACCAACACATGGTGTTAAGCCTTCCCCTTTGACCTTGTGACCTGAAGACAATAGGGATAATTTCCTCTCAAAGGACAAACTCTGTATTAAGTTTGGCTGTTATCAATCAAAGGGTTCAAAAGATATTGACCACACATGTATAACACCAACACATTGTCCTAAGACCAAAGCTTTGACCTTTGACCTTGTGACATGAAAATCAATAGGAATCATCTACTCCCTAAGGGCAACCCTTGTACCATGTTTGCTTGTTATGAAGCAAAAGGGTCAAAAGATATTGAGCGGACAACACATGGTCTACAGACCGACCGACAACAGTTGCAAAACAATATGCCCCCTCTTTTTCAAAGGGGGGAATAAAAATAAGGTTACATGAAATTTAACTTTTCCATATCTCCACGATTTAAACTAAGCCCTCTTACAATGAGGCTGGGCGGAAGTCGTGCTCAAATATTTTATTTTGAATGCATTTTACTTTCACTTTCTGTTTGTAGTAAGATATACATGAAGTGTTTCTAAATGATTGATATCAAAAGCAAATTCATATTTCAGTTTACCTATCATATTTTCACATGTCAGAACAATCTTCTAAAACGAAAGCAAGGACTATGGTGTATCAGTATTGACGAGATAATATATGTCAGACCCCGCCCCGATGCTCACCTCTCTGTACCCACACTTGCTGTATACAGATCTCCCCGGACTGGTTCTTCTCGTTCACGATACAGTGGTACACATTAGTGGCACTAGGACAAGCAAAGTCATCCTTGTCCTGATTCCAATCGCCACTATCAAATGCGCATAACTCTTTCCGAATTTTAAACATGGCTGTCTCTAATCGTTAATATACACCTGTTGTAAAACATAGTCAGCTTTATGAATTAGTTTCCTGATATGTTTATGATATACAAAATCAATATATGTTGCCCTACACACTGTTGGACTTTAAATAGATAATAAGTACGGCGCATTTCAAAGGTTCGTCCTTTTTAATTTGAAGTACGTCACATGTGCATAAATATCAATTGCACCCCTTAAAACTTTCAGCACTTATTGTCAAGGGCCGATTGATGCGTTTGACTGCCGCCTTGTATACCTTGCAAGTTTTATATACATTAACCGTAGATGGTAGGGTGTTTGATATCATAGGCTTAAGAATTGGGGGGGGGGTGAAAATACGGTCCTTAATTATGTAGATTTAAGTAGTATGAAACGTTCGTCCATATCATAAATCAGTAACTAAGTGACGCGTTTCCGCTTGAAACACGGTCTACTTTCGGTTTAACGTTTTAGTCGAGGAAGAAAAAAGTTTAGGAACCGCACAAAATTAGATTTATCGTTATATTCGCCTCCAACATTGAACCCGACTATTACCAGTCTCCTTCATATTTGATATATGGTCGGGTTCAATGTTGGAGGCGAATATAAGCGATAAGTCTATACGAACCTAGTTTTTAACATGGATTAATTAGTCAGTGTGCTAATCTAAGGGTATCCCAAGCTTTATTCAAAAAAACATTGAAAGTATGTTTAGTTAAAAATACCAACCTCTAATATGTCCAGATAATACCATAGATAAACTAGAATTCGAAATTTATTAAATTGTGATCAAAATGTTGCCTTGCTTTTTTATTCCTATACATTCAAGAAGGGTAACTCCTGTTAAAGGATATTTTATTACTATTTGGGAAAATTATCAATGTTCCTTTTTAAACTTTATTCAATTTTTGTTTGGAATATTATTTGTTAACATATGTGCTTCTCCATTACATATATTCCAGTGGGTTTTCCTGTCTGATATAATAAAAAAGACGATTTTCTGATATTTTTGTCATGTTTTCCTCAAAATAAAATAATATTACACTGAATATAATTTTGTTTTCATTGTCTTCATCTAGTATACCATTTTGCCTTAACTTTTCAATACAAATAGTGGGTATGTAATGAAGGGTAGGACAAAAATGTATTTTTTCTCGTTTTTTAAAAACAAATCTTAAAAAAATCCTAAAAATAAACAGTTGAAGGTATTGTGTTTAGACTGTTGCCATCTTTCATCATAATTATGACTGAATTCATAGGCAAAAAATTGTCAAACGTTTCATTCCACCTTAAACAATAAAATGCTTTGTTGGTTTATTGGGTGATGAAGGAAACTAGCACTGCAAAAAAAATTCAATCTAGTTTCCTTCATCACTCAAGAAACCAACAAAGAAAGCATTTTATTGTTTATATTTATATTTTCGTGCATTTTCTAAACATATAAACTAGATTTAAGTACTAAAATATCATAATGTTGATCATTTCGTTACTTAAACAGAACAGCCAATTCAACCTTTGACCTTGGAATCGCTCCATATATGGTAATGACCATGCGGACATGTGACACTACAAAACCGGATCCAACTAGTTTGCAACAAACATGCATTCTATGGATAACAGATTAAACGCACTGATTGATTGAATAATACATCGTAAGTTTCATTTATTCGATCGCTTTAGCTACACTGTGAATAGTCTACCTTGCTGTGTTGTTGAAGCTGCTATGTGATCATCTCAAAGTATTTCCCCATCAGTCATTCCATTCATTGCAACAAATATCCTAATCTCAGCGAAATGCTTTGAGGCAGAATCTTAGGACTAACGCCTTTTCTCAGACTAATGTCACACAAAATGATTTCGGAAATCTTGCCTTAACTTCGGTCGATTATTTTGAAAAGAATGACTTTTAAAACGTAAGTTCTGACCCGCTTCAACTTTTCACCTAGTTATAGACATCCTAATAACTCTCATTCACTTTGGGACTTTCATTTCTTGCCTATTCATAGGGTAAATTTCACAAAATTGGTTATTTTCGAAACCGTTACAAATGGTCATCATTCAATTTTGTCTTATCATCACCGAAGACTCTTCATTTGCACGGCACTATAAATGTTGTATCTAAGGAGAAGAAATTGTAAGTTGTAAGAACCTGTTTCTAATCCTTTTACTTGGTCAATGTAATATTTTTAAAACAAAGAGTTCCAACAAGCTATTACATAATAGTTTACACATTCATTTTGTACAGAAAACTGTACCTTGAGGTAAAAAAAACCCATTTGAAATGGCAAGTACTTTATTCAAAGGATTTAATCATGAAAATCAAAAGCAAACAGAGAAATAATCAGTATGTTTGAAGGCATCTTAATTAAATTATCGTACCGGTACAAGGAATTAGAAGATAGACAACTGGGATTAATTCTTCAGGGCTGATAAGGTATAAAATTAAATGGTGGTCATTTGCAACAGCTTTAAAAATAACCAATTTGATTTACTGTGTGATTTAACACAATGTAAAGGTAAAAATGCAAGTTTCACAATGATAGGGTGTTAGTAGGATGACTGATAAGGGGAAAAGCTGAATCGGGAAATAATTCAGCTTCAATTTCCTAGACTGACACTTCTTCAGAATCTCAGACCAACGTCACACTATATGATTCCGGAAATCTTGCCTTGAATTCTAGTCGCATGTTGTGAATAGAATGACACTGGTCTGAGATTTTGAAGAAGAGTCAACCCAAATATCCAGCCTCGACGAATCAAATATCCTGGTTAAGTTTTTTTTAACTGTCACACTTCGTATATTTCATCTTTAATACATGTACTTGTGTAAGGAATTCGAGATATAGAACACTCGACAAAATGTCCGAATACGCGAGGTCACGATTTGATACATTATTAATCATTGATAATCATTTTTGTTGAAATCTACACATAAAGGTTTCAGAAAGCATGTAAATTAATCCATGTTTTACAAAATGCCTGTTCATAATAATACGACACGTCATGCTAAAGTCACATGCCTCAATGTCACAAGTTCAGAGCTCGTGTCTCAATTACACATCGTTTTGTAAAATCGACGGGCAAGTTTCTAAAAATTCATATTTATTGCAGTTTTAAAGTATTGATTTCCTGTTGTTTCTCGTTTATTCATAGGATGAAAATTTCCAATCAATTTTACCACAGCGACATATCTACTTTCAGTTTCGTTATCTTGTTGCAATACTTGTGCAAACCACAGCCTATTTTTAAACAATTATTTCGTTCATAATAATGATGTAGTAATTTATTCAATCTTGAATATAACTCATATCATATATTCATACATGTAGTATTCATGCACCCGGTTCATGCACTATATCATCTCATAAACTTGTAACTAATTTGAATAATTTATGATTATATCATATCTAAATAATCCAACCAATATTTGTAAAGGAAATAAAAGATTAAAAAGTTGAAGTGTTCAATGAATTTTATCATGGATTTTAGCAAGAGATAATAGACAGATAATATAATCATACATTTATCAGTATTAAGATAATAGTCAGTACTACATTTAAAAGAAAGCACAACTCGTGTTACAAGCATTGGTTTATTGTCACAAAATGTCAATCACTTTTTAAATTGTTGGAGATATAGTCTTTCTCAAAATATCACATTTTCATCTGAATCACATCAGAATCTCTTAAAATCACAGTGGATACTTCACTTTGAAAATTGTCAACTCTTTCCTGGACACTACCTTAAAACTTAATATTTACATTCACTGAATCTTTTCTCCTATATTTCTATTGAAATTGACTTTGTTTTCATATAGGCAATGAATGCATGTTTGTTGCAAACTAGTTGGATCCGGTTTTTCAGCAACACTTCTCCGTGTTGTCATCACCAAATATGGAGCGTTGCCAAGGTCAAAGGTTACATTTGCACCAAATATGGAGTATTTCTGAGGTCAAAGTTCACTTTGGCTATTCCATTTATTTAACAAAATTGTCAATGACATGATATTTCAATACTTAAATCTAGTTTATATTTCTTAAAGATAAATAAAAATATAAATATAAACAATAAAATGTCATTCTTTGTTGGTTTATTGGGTGATGAAGGCAGCTAGCATTGCAGAAAAAAAATTATGAAATTTTTCTACAATGCTAGCTTCCTTCATCACCCAATAAACCAGCAAAGAAAGCATTTTATTGTTTAAACAAACCTAATGTGAGAAAATTGCTTGAGCCTAGTGCTGCCATTATCTAAGATATATCTTGAATCTTCTCAAACCTAGTCATGTTCTCAGGTGATTCCATGCGGAACTACCTGAAACTTTACTCTGCATCAACTACCTTCCCTCATGTTACTGCTATCCTAAGTGTTATGCAATGTGTTGCTAAGACACCTTGATGCAATACCCTGATCCTAGTATCAACTCCACTCTTATATCCTGCCATTACAGAAGCTCCAATCATAGACACGCCAGCTACTCCATCAAACTCTAGTTCCTTATCATATAAGCATACATGTACGTGTACATAACAGCTCTGTGAAGTTATTGCTTCTGCATTTGCAACCTACAACTGCGTAATGCCTAGAACATGTCCTATCACCGATCGCGATCTAATTATAAATCTAACAGAACAAAATGGGACACATAACACTTAACTTAAAACTTAACGTTAACATTGAACGCAGAGCTAACTCTGTCTATAATAGCCCATTCAGAATCACATTGAACAATGACCGTTCAAAACTCCACTACTGTAATTCTCGTAAGTAGTATCAGCCTCAACACTGATATCCCCAAGCTGAGAACTAACCTTAACACAGCAATATAGAAAAAAAAAATAGTTTCTTTTTTTTGAAAACGTCCCATTTTTAAATGACCATTTGATGATTATATGTTATCAATATACTGGACCAAATACTACTTGTGATATGCATAAATTGTTCAGTCGAATTGAAAAGGCCATTAGATGGAACAAACTAAATGTTCATGTATAAATGAAGATTTTCTGTTGAAGAGGGCATTTTGTCTACCAGTGTCCATGTTTTCAGTTGAATTTGACTTGTAAGCTATAAATTAAAGTAGCTATTATCACATCATTTCATTTACTGGAAACCATATCTTTAAATTCAAGGTTGACTAGGTTTCCTGCAGTACGTATCATCATTTCGCAAATTCTACGGTCGCTATAATGACCTTGTTTGCGATTACAAATTATCACTAAATCATATGTTGACTGATTTGTTTCATACCCTTTGTTAGACTTGTCATTTTCATGCTAGATGTGACGACGGGGGACCCCGTTTACTTTGTTTCGACTACAGGCTCACGGCGGGTGTGACCGGTCAGCAGAGGATGCTTACTCCTCCATGGCACCTGATCCTGCCTTCGCTTTCGTCGAAGGTCCGTGTTGCCTTACACTCGATTTTGTATGTGTTTTTTGGACTATGATTGCGTTTGATACTTTGATACTTCGCCATTTTATATCAATTCAATTTTAATTAATATCTGATTTAATTTTACTTAATATATTTGGTTTGATTCTACTTAATATCTGTCTATTATTTTGTAGAAAAAAAATTCTTTATGCAATGTAAAAAGAATATGTAAATTATTTAAGTATTGAAAGATGAAACTTGTTTCCTTCTCATGCTTTTCTACGTTTTATTGTCATAATGCAACTCCCCTCATTGAAAATATTTAGTACAAATGTCTCAAAATATCAAATTCTATGGTCGTTATAACAATCTAGTTTGCCAATACATGTCATATAGTCAAATGCTGTCTAACGTGTTTTATACCAACTGTTAAATCGCTCTTCATATACTTGTTGCGACTAAGGATTACTTCACTACCTGATCAAGACAATGGCAGGTGTGACCGGTTTACAAGGGATGCTTGCTGGCATCTAATCACACCTCTGGGATACATTCATGGATCCGCGTTTGTCCAACTCTTTCCAACTGCTTTGTATTCCGTATAGGACTTATGAGATTGATATTTGTAAGTTATCGACACCTTTTCATCATGCCCAATATCTAACAATACCTATAAACTTCCCTATTGATGTTGAATTTTCATTTCCACGTGGAGGGTTTTTGACTGTATAAGATGGTTGAATAGTCAGGACCCAGTTGCACGAATGTTAGTTAAGTTTAACTGAGAGTTAACGTCTAGCTAACGCTGTATAAATGTATGAGTTAATGGGAAGTTAACTGTCAGTTAAAGTTAACTAGCCTTTGTGCAACTGCGTCCAGACCGACAGTTGTAAGGAAAGCCAAGCACAGCTATTTTAAATCATACTGACTAGAATCAGAAGCTACAAGTTTTTGTTTCCCCAAATGTAAAAAAAAAAATGGAGTACACAGTACTAATGCTGAGGATTTATAAGGAAGACCATCCAGTAAACCTCTGCTACACTTGGTTTGTCGCGGCAAGGCATCAATTGCAGTCGACCCTGGGGTTCCCTGGGAGTGGGAGCAGGTCTTCCTACAGATTTTAGGATGATTGAGTCCTCTAGAAGTACATGTAGGGCTGCCACGGTTTGAAAAAAAACATTCGGGTCGGGCCGATACAGGATTCGGGTTTGGTTGTTTTGTTTTAGGTTTATATATCATCCCTATCTTCCCATGATTAAGCAGCAATATTCTCTTATCACCTTGGTATGGTGTTTTGTCTCTCACAAGAGTTTGTTCCGCGTATGACAAATAAATTAATGTTGCAGCGGTTTCAACAGCCTCGTTTATAGAATCAGTAATAATCATTTTCATTCATATGTCGATTCAATATATCCCAGCGAACTAGAAATAAAGAACACCACAGAGTATTCCATGTCTGCTTCGTACTTGGATATTTTATTGAACATTGACATTAACTGCAAACAAATTACTCACTTTAATTGACAAACAGGATGAATATAAAATGGCGAAGGTAAACAAAGTTTACGTAAATCAAGTACCGCCCCCCCCCAAAAAATAAAGACACATACAAAATCGAGTGTTGGGCAGCACGGACCTTCGACAATAAGCGAAGCAAAGGAACCAGGCGCCATGGGGGAGCAAACACCCCCCGCCGACCGGCCCCCCCACACCCGCCGCGAGCCCCGCAGGCCGAAACGAAGCAAACGGGAACCACCCGCAGCCAAACCCAAGGGAAACGACAGCCCAACCAAAGGGCACGAAACAAACCAGGCAACACACGACCCAGCGACACCCTGCAACCGCACACAAGGTCATTATAGCGACCGTA
>CAJDSM010036727.1:920-14242 GCA_903981925.1 Ostrea lurida
TGCACATTGTTCAATATACTTATCATATTCCCTCGAAAAGGTCATGAAAAAATATTTTCTATTAGAGTCTGGATAAATTTTTGCCGTAACACTCATGAACTTGATACTTTTCAATTGAAAGTATCTCTGTTATCCATTATAAACATGCGCAAGGTGACGATTCCCTTATAAGGTTATTTGTCCTTCCTGTTAACTATTAACAGAGAAATTGAAAGAAACAGTTATCTTCCTTTCACTGGGAACTTTGTTCCTTATGACTTGAATGTTTCTATGAGTTTCTTGTTCCATCAAAGTTAGCATGCGCATCTTATTGGAATAAATGAAATGGGGGATTTGAATTTAGTCACGAAACTATTTCAAAAAAGACACAGAAAGTCCACATCGCAAATACATGTATGGTATGAACTTTTGCAGAATATGTCCAATCCCGTTACTGTCCGCGTGTTACCATTCAGTCCACCAAGTGTTGTCCATGCGTTTGATAAACCAGCAATGGACAAACGTGTGACTTTAAACTTTGATCTAGACTCCTTTTCAATAGAATATTGGTTGATTGTAACCTTTCTAATAGAGAAGGTAATTAACTTTGATTTTATTGACAAAAACACTCAATCTTTTAAAATTATATTACTTTAGTAATTCTTAGTGTGTTTGAAATAGGTTCGCATGTGACATATTTTGGGTGACAGAAAGACAAAAAATGATAACATAAGGACTAAGTCATATTATATATATAGTTCAATTATATTTGTTTAAACAAGTGGTCTCAGCATTAGTATCAATTCCAAGGCGTTATTAAACGATAGAAGATAAGCTTGTTCTTTTCTCTGTAGCATGTTATTGATAGGTCCTACTATTTGTAACAGGGTTACCATAAATGGTAACAGATAGAACTACCAACTACAATATGCATCTTCCGCAAGCAAGTTCCGATTCGCTTGACTCTTAAGCGAATCGACCCTGGCTTTGCGAAGATGTACAATAGTGATACTCTCCTTTCTTTTCTCAATAAAATATTTCATGTAATGTTATATTTATTGCATATTGGCCATAGACCATGTCATTAGGGTGAAAATCCATTTGTAATGACGTGTACCTGTTACACTTGTATATAATTACCTGTATACATGTGTTCGTTGACGTTTACCTGTTATTAGCTGTAGTTAAATATTGTTCAAATCAGGCAAACTAAACACATGCGGTTTTTAAAATGATTTATGTTTTATTTTCATTGCATTCCTATCATTTTTCATAACAAAGTCTCCGTTGGAGATCGTGTTGAGAATAGTCCTTAGTACCGCTTGTCTTGTATGTAAGCAGGCGACTAAAGGGGAGTCCCCTCGATGCGACGGAAAAACCGAGGCCCCGTGTCACAGCATGTGGCAAGATAAAGACTCCGCCCGCTCAAAGATCATAATGCGTCTACGCATAGGCAAACATTTTTTGCCAGCCTTTACGGCAAATGGTGACATCTCCATAATGAAGTGAAAATTCTCGAGGCTAAACAACATAGCAATCAACATATCAAAAATTGCATTTGTTACTTCTTGTATCTATCTAGTTTCCAAAGTTTGTCCTCCTGTAATAGCTAGTCTAAACATTACTACTATCAAACATTTGTGAGAATTTACCTTATTTAGTATTCGGCAAATGGGTTCTTGTACCCTTTTCATCCATTGGATCCTGTTCTAGAAACATCTTTGCTACACAATTAATTCTTTTTGTATCACTTTTCATAATTCCTTGTATGTTTGGTTATAATTTGTTCCTCATTTGCTACTTCTCGGGTCCTTTAACTGTTACTTTACAACACAATTTTTGCTGTTGTGTTGCTTTTATACAGCTCCTAGGCTGTTTCAATTTGAATTGCCTCGACTGTTTATTTCAGATTCAACGATATCACATACATTTGTTTTTCACTATCAATATTCTAAGGAAACTGAAATGAAACAATAAAATAAGTGATTTGCATCTAGATGTTTGTTTATGGGTGGTTTTGTTATGGATCAAACATTCCTTTATCGATCAGGGGAAAACACCTTTAGGAATTTAGGAGTAATTTTTCTAATTCTACTGATAAATTACAGATGATCTGTTGCAGAAAAAAATTGAGTTAGCTTTTTAATAAAGCTCTTTAAATAAGAGTAACGAGGGTGGAAATGTTTTTTTTTTTAAAGATGAGATACTATTAGATAAAAGTCATAATTTTTCAAATGATAATATTTCTTTTATGCAGCTTGTTAGATTGTTATGCCATTTTACTAGTAGTTGTGTTTAAACAATAAAAAGCTTTCTCTTGTTGGTTTTATTGGGTATAGGAAACTAGCATTGACAGAAAAAATTCAATAACCCGCGGTTAGCGGGTTATGAAGATTTTTCTGCAGATGATAGTCTTCCTTCAGCATCCATAACCGTACAAAGAAAGCATTTTATTGTTATATCTATGTATTTTTATGCATTTTCTAAACATACCAAACTAGTATTTAAAGCACTAAAATATCAATAATGTGACCATTTCGTGTTACTTTTACATGAACACCCAATTCAACCTTTGACCTCAGAATCGCTCCATATTTTGGTCATTTACCTTGCGAAACATTGTGACACTCAAACACCGGATCCAACTGGTTTGCAAACAAAGCATTGCGATTTATTGGTATGATAAGATGCAATGTCAATTTCAAAGGAACTATAAGAGGAAAACATTCAGTGATTAAAATTATATTCTGCAATGAAGTACAATGTAGTATACAATCAAATAAATTAGTATTGTAAGTTTTCACAAATCGATCATTTCAAAAATAGACATTTTTTTGAAAATGACCCTTTTATTATAGATTCTGTAGGTGTAAGTTACAATGAAAATTAGATCAAAATTTGCCTGGTTGATCTCTGGAAAGTCCCCTCGCTGGTTGATGGGTAGTGGTGGATTCTAATTAAATACACAGAAATGGAAGTCCGAAGCTCCGGATCACAAACATCCGCTTGGCAGTCCAATAGTCTTCGCCAAACCTTCTCCTTGGTAAAATGGATATATTCTACGTTAAACAAAGGCCAATTGTAAAAAAAGCACATGATGGAATTTAGAGTGAAGGTTGGTGATATAGCATATGATACAAGACATTCCCCATTGAATAATTCATGAACAATTAAATTCCAGCGACATTAAACAACATGGAAATAATTTTTTGTTTGTTGAAAGCAGGACTTCTTCTGCTTTGGATGCACGTGATTTTAACGATTCATGGTTCTAGCTAGTCCATAAGTTTACTGTCTACTTATAAATATAATTGTACATGGTACGTGTAGTACAATAGACAGTTTAAGAATTTTTGCAAATGCATGGGATAACGATAGATGAAACTAGAAATGATAGAAAATCGATATTTCGTAAAAGTCACATATCTTTCAACAAATGGTAATTAAAATAAATAGAGATCTTAATGCAAAAATATAAAAAAAAAGCCGCCAAAAACGGAAATTGTGCTGGATAAATGATCCATTGTTAACCCATCTATAGACGGGCGGAAGATTAATAGGTGCGGCTGATAAATCGGAACTCCGGGAAGACAATCACGCTAACACGACACGTAAATTCACCTATAGCCCTAATTACGACGTGCACACCATACGTTATTTGTCCTCTAAGCGAGAAAATCGTCCTTCTATATATGCAATATTTTTGGTTTTACTCTTTTACTGGAAATATCAATTTTCTATGCAGTGATTACATCAAACTAAGTGATGACAATTCACTATAGACAGAAACTAATGGATTCTTCTTGGAAGGCTTTAGAGATCACAAAACTTAATGAAGGTCGATGTGATTTTCTGAAATATGTAGGTGAACGAGTTCAAAAGAAGAGCTCCACCAAGCGGGATCTGACAACTATAAAGCCAAGTTAATAGGCCAGATCTTCGTCTATTGGAATCGTAATGAATTAATAAGGAAAATGTAACTTGCACACAATATTTTGAAATGCCTTTAATTCCCTAAGTGAACCTGGCCTTGGACCTTGTCATGCCAATTGATCATTCCATGGAAAACCTATCGGATACAATGGTGATCGAGGAAATCAAACGGGGAGGGGGAAGTAGAAGGGGAAGGGGTAGAAGCCCTGGGAGTTGCCTTGAAGCCCCCAGTGTGTCCTAGGGGAAAAACACCTGATGGGGTCCAGGGGAACGAACCCCGAAGCTGAGTCCGAGATTCTTGTACAACAAGACTGTTTTTTTTTTAATTAAGATATGAGTGATCATAGTACAGTCTTAAACATACAAAATTGATGTTAAAAAATCAAGGGGCCCGTTGCTTGATTCCGTCCTTTGTGATAGATACAGAACTGTATTTGTTCCTAACATAAGCTACTTTTACTTTCTATATTTAGTTTTGGCAACCTCCTGATGTAATCAATGTCAGCATTATACAAGAATCATTGAAATGTGTTCAAATACACATAATAGTAAAATATATCAGGTACCGCCCTATATCGATTCACTGATAGTTTTAAAAAGAATATATACACATTCGGAAAGTCCCGGCCCTCTCTTGCGTATACGAGTTAGCATTAATCTAAATACCAATGCTCAGTAAGCACATAAATAGGAATTAGACAACAAAGACCAAAAATATTATTTCAAAAAATAGTCCTAGGTAATTTGAACAGCCAATTATTGAATTTGAAGGAGTTGAAATAATCACAGACGAAATCAAAATGAACCAATACTGAAAGTGCATTTACTGCGTAGTTCCGACACCAAAACAACAACTAATTGTTACCACCCAATCCAAGTGCACCCAGAGAAATACAACAACTATGTGTTACCACCCATTCAAAGTGCACCCAGAAGATATCAACAACAATGTGTTACACTCAATCAGTGTCAGCACTAGAGAACATACAACAACTAATGTGTATCACCCAATTCAAGTCACCCAGGAGAACAACAACACTAATGTGTACCACCCAAACATGCACACAGGGAAATATAAACAACTTAATGTTACCTACCCAATCAAAGTGCACACAGAGAACATGACAAAACTTAATGTGTTACCACCCAAATCAAGTGCACCCAGGATATACAACAACTAATGTGTTAACCACCCAAATCAAGTCCACCCAGAGAACATCATACTAACTAATGTGTTTTACCACCCAATCAAGTGCACACAGAGAACATAACAGACAACTATGTGTTAGCCAACCCAATCAAGTCCACCCAGATAACATACAACACTACATTGTTACCACCCAATCAAAGTGCACACGAGAGAACTGAATTCAATTAAGTTAGAATAAGCGAGAAGAGAGAGCGAGAGATGAGAGAGAGAGAGAGAGAGAGAAAGGAGAGAGAGAGAGGAGAGAGAGGAGAGAGAGAGAGAGAGAGAGAGAGAGAGAGGAAGAGAAGAAGAGAGAGAGAGAGATGAAAGGAGAGAGAGAGCTTCGAGAGAGCGAGAGAGAGAGAAGAAAATTGAATATGTTCTCTGTGTGCACTTGATTGGGTGGAAAAGGAGGTAGGGTAAAATGATCAATATTTATGATCTCCTATAGACGGGGGGCGGAAAAGTAAGGGCAACAAAAACAACAAAAACAAAAAAATAAAAAAAATAGAAGAAACAAGAGAAGAGAAAGACAAAAAAAAGAAAGAAGAAAATAAAGAACAAAAAAAATAAATAATAAAAAATAATGAAGAAACAAAAAAAAGAAAAAAAAGAGAGGTAAGGGTAACAAGATCAACTGATATATCCTATAGACAGGGGGAAGTAAGGAGAAGAGAGGTTAGCGGTAAATCAAGATGATCAATCTGATATCTCTAGACAGAGGGGAAAGTAACGAGAAAAGAGAGGTAAGGGTAACAGTGATCACTGATATCTCCTATAGACAGGGGGAAAAGTAAGGGGAAAAGAGAGTAGAGGTAACACTGATCAATTTCTGCTATCTCCTATAGACAGGGGGAAAGTAAGGGGAAACAAATAAGCCAAAAGAAAAAGAAGAAAAAGTGAAGACAGAGAAAAGAAAAAAAAGAAAAACAAAAGAAAAAAAGAAAAGAAGAAGACAAAAAAAAAGAAAAAAAAGAGAGAGAAAGAGAGAAGAAAGAAAGAAAAGAAAAGAGAAAAGAGAAAAGAGAGGAAAGAAAGAGAAAAGAAGAAACAGAAAGAGAAAAAGAAGAAGCAGAGAGAAGAAAAGAGAAAGAAAAAGAGAAGAGAGAAAAGAAGTCAAGAAGAAGAAGAAGCAGAGAAAGAGGAGAAAGAAGAGCTAAAAGAGGAGAAGAGAGAAAAGAATATAGAAAGCAAGAGAAGAAAGAACAGAAGCAAAGAGAACACAGAAAGAGAGGAAGAAGCCAGGAGAGATAAAGAAGAAAGCAAAAGCGAGAAAAGAAAGAACAATAAAAAAGAAAATAGAGAAAAAAATACAAAACAAAGAAAGAAGAAACAAAGAAAAGAAGATAAGAACACAAAAGAAAGAAAAAGAAGGAACAGCAGAAAAAGACAAAAGAAGAAGAAAAGAAGAAAAGAAACTAACAAAAAAAAAAAAGAAAGAAAAAGAGAGATAAAGGGTAACATTGATCATGCTGATATACTCCTATAGACAGTGGAAATAAGGGAATAGAGGAAGAGGTATCCAATGATCAATCTTGAATATTCCTATAGACAGGGGGGAAGTAACGAGAAAGAAGAAGGTAAGGTAAGATGATCAATCTGATATCTTCATAGGACAGTGAAAAAAGTAAGGGGAAAGAGAGGTGAGGGTAACAATGATCAATCTGATTCTCCTTGACAGGGGCGAAATAAGGAAAAGAGAGGTAAGGTACAATGAATCAATCTGCAATATTCTCTTATTGCAGCGGAAAGTAAGAAAGACAAGTGGCGTAATAGCAAAAGAGGTTGAGAATAAAAGGGTAACAATGATCAATCTGTTATTCCATAGACAGCAGGGGAAAGTAAGGACGGAAAGAGAGGTAAGCGGTATAACAGTGATCAACTTATCTCCTATAGAAGGGGGAAGTAAAGGGGAAAAGAGAAGTAAGGTAACAATGATCAATCTGTATCTCTATAGACAGGGGAAAAGTAGAAAAAGAGCAAAACACAAAAGAAAAAGAAGGAAAGAAGAGAGGTGAAGTAACAGTATCTCCTAAAAGAATATAGATAGTTAGACCAAGGCAAACACAGACGAAGGTGGGATCAGGCTGTCGGAGGAATACCATCTTTTGTTGACGGGTCCAACCCGCCTTGAGCTTTCGATCTTGATAATTAAATACACCAGGTAATCTGTGTTTTCTCAGTCGGTATTAAAGACGGCCTCAAACAATGGGATATGAAACACACAAGACAGCGCTACACTAATACAGGTGGTATTTCCAAAATAAATCATTTAACGGACCGATGAGAATTTTCGAAATGCCGACTTTAAACGAGATTGTTGAAAGCCTCCTAAACGTCATCTATATTTGTCTGTGAGCATGCGTGATTTAATATCTTTGTGCCTTCAGAACCCAATTACAGTGTGGCATTAGAGGAACAATGGCGATCTAATGGTAGAAAATGAATGGCTTTGCAATAAATCTAATAAATTAATATTCCGGAAGCAAAAACTTCGTTCGGTCTTAGCAAGCAATATTGACGACAGGGATCGTCATTATCCGGTAATATGTAAACTTTACATATTAGAAACAAAAATACATGTACTTGTTGACGTGATGACGTCATTGTAATCAACAAGATTCTAATATATCAACATTCACACCACAGTTTCCACTCACTCAATTTTTATACGCAAGAATAATTTATTTTTGAAAATTTCCACTGAAATAAGAATTTTAGACAGATGATTATTAAAGTGTAGTTTCCACTGAGATAAGTTTTAGGACAGAAATATTAATAAAGTGTAAGATTTCCAACTGAAGATAAGATTCTAGACAGAATATCATAGAAAGTTAGATTTGCGAAGTAAACATAACTTTCTTTGTTGACTTTATTCATTCATTAAGAAAATTATGATAGAAATGCGTTACATTTCGAAATACATGTATACCATAAATCCAATGTACACGTTCACAACACGTTGTGTTGTATATTAATACATAAGATTAAAAGTATTCCTGTAACTGTTTTACGTAGCCTGCAATCTTACAACGTCTACATGTTGACGAGTCTTTGTAATTACCAGTGATTCTGACTCTTTATTTATTGGCGATACGGAGGTTGGTAACGAACACTGCAATTGAATGAAAAAGGGAAGATAACGAACACTGTCAATCTCAATGGATCGCTCATACGGAATACCAAACATTAATCCAGAGATACACCAGGTTGGATAGCAGGTGCTTAGAATATAAAAACCCCTTCAACCGTCACTACGGCCGTCGGAGCCCTTCATCGCTGATCGGGTCAACGGAAGTAATCCGTAGTCACAAAATCATGTCATAAACCATTATGAAAGCAATTCAGACAGCATTTGACCCTAATGGGCTGGTTGTATTGGCAAACCTTGGTTGTTATAACGACTTTTAGGAATTTGCGAAATTGCTTACTTGTTGAAATCCTGTAACATCAACTTTGTTTGTTTGAGTACCTGTCTCGATTACAAAAACTGATCAACCCAGAACAAATTCTTAGATATTGAATCAGTGAAGATACATAAACACCACATGCAGGTGATAATGGAATGTTGCTTTTAAACATGGGAAGTTTGTAATGGAGAGTATGATATCAATCCCGTTTCATCATAAAGCTTGAATTGTTAATTCGAACGTTAATGCATTATTGTTGAATAGAATATCTTAAGAGAGGTCGCTCTGAGGTCTAAGAAGTAATGTCAAATTTTTAAGGAAGTGTATATTTTTGATTTCTACAATTGATAGGAGGATACGGAAAATTAAAACCAGAAAAACTGGGGTTGGATGTTGATTATTGGAGCGTATAGTGTTTCTAAACAATGATCCTTTTTGCACTTAAAATTAATGAAATTTTCATTTAAACTTGATTTGTCTGTTTCCGTAAACAATCATAACATACAAACAAATACATAGAATCAATCCATTAAATAGCGAATGTCTTCTTCAGTACAGATATAAAAAAAAAGTTTATAATATAAATGGAAATAAATAATGAGTCAGACCCCTTTTTGCATTTGATGTTTCGGGTATAACTCATATTATTCGAATTTAAAGTTTTAAAAACATATTGGGGACTAAGTCAATTTTTAAAAATTATCTGTAATTTTCAAAGTCCTTTTCTTAAAATATTAAAATGAAGTAAAATCAAAAAGTGGGGGGTAAGGGTCGATATTTTTTAAATATGCGCCAACAATATTGATTTTACACAGATTTTCAGTGTAAATTGTAATTTCGGACTTTTTAAGATCGGGTTCTGTTTGGGAAAAATACATCAACAAATAATAAATACATTGTTTCCTATTCCAAGTCTCAGGTACTTTGTATCATAAATGTTTAAAACTGAAATATACCTTTAAGGTGATAAATTGAAGTTAATTAGATGAAATAGAAACGAGTAAAATCGCAGTTTTGAACTTTTCGATTAATCAATCCCCCGCCACAAATATAGTCCCTACCAAACCCTCTTTCAAAATTTGAACTGACAACAAACATTTTCAATTGTAATGAAGGTTCAGTAACAGCATGGTAATATCTTTGTTAACAACAATGGATTGTATGGAGCCAGTAAATCGTTAGATTATAGCATCTGCGCAGTTGTGCTCAAAAGCTCAGGAGCCGCTCTTTCCTGTAAGTACGAAGCAGAGTTTGAAGACTCTGTGATGTTTTTTATTTCTAGTTCACTGGGTTATATCGAATCGACATATGAATGAAACGAATTAATATCAATTAGATAAAGCGTCGTCGTCGATATAATTAAATGTTATTCAAAGGTCACAGTAGAGACTTTTTCTTTCATGCAGAAGTATTTTACAATTTTAATAAATTCTGCCTCGTGAAATATAAAACACTGAACACTGGTCCAGCAAGTGAGTGGTCCATGGAATTCCAACAGACTGTTGGCATGGGGATTCTAGCAGACTGTGACATGGGAATCCCAAAAGATTTTTTTCTTTCAGTTTCCGTTTGAGTTGATCTGGCTCAAGACTAAAAAATGACCATATACTTCAGTTTCAATTTAAATCCAGCTAACTTCTGAAATACTTTCAAAAACAGATTACAATTTTCAATATAAGTTTGCCACTGATTTTTTGAAATCCACCACGTATTTAAACACCGTGGTGAATAAATCTTTTATAGTGATCGAAATTTTGACACTCAGTTAGTAGGTCTGGGACCGAGTTAATTTTTTTGCAGCAGTATTACGCATACCAGAATTCTAAATGTACCACGTTTACTTCCTGTCGATGACTTTCAGTACTTGATTCTATGAACTCCCTGTTTTGTGAATATATTTTTATAGATACGGTGTATTTGTCCACTGAACTTGACGCCCTGCCCGCTCGAGTTGAAAGCGACAGTGTATCGTAATCTTCAGATATGCCGGCTTCGACAGAATCCACAACTACAAATGCAATGACAGAGATATTTGAGGGCGAGGAATAACTGTCTCACAAAGGTATTTACTGGCTCCTTTGCATTTCATACAGTGTCTCTCAGAGAAGAGAGAGAGAGAGAGAGAGAGAGAGAGAGAGAGAGAGAGAGAGAGAGGAGAGAGAGAGAGAGAGAGAGAGAGAGAGAGAGAGGAACAGAGAGACAGACAGACAGACAGCAGACAGACAGAACGAAACAGAGACAGACAAGACAGAGACAGACACGAGACAGACAAGACAGAGACAGACAGAGATACATGACATTGAAACTCACCAAAATTATTGAATGTCATAGCACTCCTAGCACAAACTCCGCAAAATGTATAAGAAATAAATCTTATATTTTTCGGGTGATGCAGGTATCACGGAATTTTAGACGGTAAAACTCATCAATGCGCTTAAGTTTTACCGTCTAAAATCTCGGTGATACACCTGCATATCACCCGAAAAAATATAAGATTTATTTCTTATCATTAATTGTATATCACGAGCAACAAAGTTAATGTTCATTAGACTTTATTGTTGTTCAGGTACGTTGATCGAAAAATCACCTCAATTCTTAAAAGTTTTTTTAACCAATCAGATCGGCGCTAGGTGATCACGTGAATAAAATTAAATGATATATAGCAACCTTATAGAGAAACTCACATATGACTAAGCACACTTATAGAGAAACTCACACGATTAATATAGCACACCTTTAGAGAAACTCACAAATGACAATACACCTTAAAAACACACCGATATATATAGCACACCTTATATGAGAAACTCACACATGACATTATAGCCACACTATATAATACGAAACACTCCACGATATATAGCACACCTTATAGAGAAACTCACACATACAATATAGTACGCACACCTTATAAGAAGAACTCATACACTGACATAGCACACTCTTAGACAAACTAACACATGTATAAATTACACACCTTATGAGAGAAAACTACGCACATGACATATTAGCACACCTTATAGGAATAACTCACATATGAACTATAGCACACCTTATAGAGAAACTCACACAAATTTTATGGACATATAGCAACCCTTATAGAGAAACTCAACATACATCATAGCACACCTTATAGAGAAACTCACAAATACTATAATCACACTCTATGAGAAACTCACACATGACATATAAGACACCTTCACCTATGAGAATCTCACCTACTGACATATAGCACTCCTTTAGAGAACTCACACATGACATATAGCACACCTTATAGAGAAACTCACACTGTATAGCACACCTTATATAGAGGAACTCACACACGATATATATGCACACCTTTATAGAGAAAACACATCGTTATATATAGCACACCTTTATAGAGAACTACACATGACATGAACTCTTAGACAAACTAAAACATGACATATAGACACCTTCCTTATAGAGAAACTAACACATGACATATGCACACACCTTATAGAGAAGCTCATGCATGACATATAGCACACCTTATAGAGAACTCCACATGACATATGCACACACTTTATAGAGAACTCACACATGACATATAGCACACCTTATAGAGAAACTCGCACATGACATATAGCACACCTTATAAGAGAACTCACACTGACATATAGCACACCTTATAGAGAGAACTCACACACGATATATAGCACACGCTTATAGAGAAAAACACACGATATATATAGCACACCTTATAGAGAAATTCACACATGATCATATAGCACACCTTTAGAGAAACTCGCACATGACTATAGCACACCGTTATAGAAACTTCACATTATGACATATAGCAACCTTATAGAGAACTCACATATGAATATAGCACACCTTATAGAGAAACTCACACATGACATATTAGCACACCTTATAGAGAAACTCGCACATGACAATATAGCACACCTTATACGAGAACTCACACATATCTCTTCAATGAAATTGGAGAAAGTTCTGTAAAATCCTTTTAGACCTTTAGGCTAGCTTTTAAATCATTAAATTTTAATCTACAATGTGCTGTGTTACGAGAACCATATACATTCATATTGTTTCTCCCCAGGTACGTCTCTCTCTCTCTCTCGCTCTCTCCTCTCTCTCTCCTCTCTCTCTCTCTCTCTCTCTTCTCTCTCTTCCTCTCTCTCTCTCTCTCTCTCTCTCGTCTCTCCTCTCATCTCTCTCTCTCTCTCTCTCTTTCTCTCTCTCCTCCTCTCTCTCTCTCTCTCGCTCTCTCTTCTCGCTTATTCTAATTAATTGAATTAGTTCTCTCGGTGTGCACTTTGATTGGGTGGTAACACATGTAGTTGTTGTATGTTATCTGGGTGGACTTGATTGGGTTGGTAACACATAGTTGTTGTTATGTTCTCTGTGTGCACTTGATTGGGTGGTAAAACTACATTAGTTATGTTGTATGTTCTCTGGGTGGACTTGATTTGGGTGGTTAACACATTAGTTGTTGTATATTCTCTGGGTGCACTTGATTTGTGGTGGTAACACATTAAGTTTTGTATGTTCTCTGTGTGCACTTGATTGGGTAGGTAACATTAGTTGTTGTATATTTCTCTGTGTGCATGTGATTGGGTGGTACACATTAGTTGTTGTATTCTCCTGGGTGACTTGATTGGGTGAGTAACACATTAGTTGTTGTATGTTCTCTGTGTGCACTTGATTGAGTGTAACACATTGTTGTCTGTATAATCTCTGGGTGCACTTTGATGGGTGGTACACATAGTTGTTGTATTCTCTCTGGGTGCACTTGGATTGGGTTGGTATACACATTAGTTGTTGTT
>CAJDSM010036727.1:14267-31838 GCA_903981925.1 Ostrea lurida
TTGGTGTCGGACTACGCAGTAAATGCACTTTCAGTATTTTCATGATTTCGTCTGTGATTATTTCAAACTCCTTCCAAATCATAATTGGCTTTCAATAACCTAGGACTATTTTTGAAATAATATTTTGGTCTTTGTTTGTCTAATCCTATTTATGTGCTTCTGAGAGTTGGTCTAATTTAGATTAATGCTAATCGTATACGGCAAGAAGAGGCCGGGACTTCCGAAATTGTTTATATTCTTTTAAAACTATCAGTGATCGATATAGGGCGGTACCTGATATATTTTACTATATGTGTACTTTGAACACATTTCAATGATTCTTGTATAAATGCTGACATTGCATTACATCAGAGTTTGCCAAACTAAATATAGAAAGTAAAAGTAGCTTATGTGGAACAAATACAGTTGTTCTATCACAAAGGCGGATCAAGCAACGGCGCCCCTTGATTTTTTTAACATAATTTTGTATGTAAGACTTATATGATCATTATCTTAATTAAAAAAAAAAACACGTCTTGTTTGTAAGAATTCGTCAGCTTCCGGGGGCTTCGTCCCCTGGACCCCCATCAGGTTTTTCCCCTGGACCCACTGGGGGCTTCAAGGCAACTCCCAGGCCTTCTACCCCTTCCCCTTCTACCTTCCCCCTCCCCGTTATGAATTTCCTCGATCCACCATTGTATCCGATAGGTTTCCATGGAATGCATCAATTGTCATGTACAAGGTCAAGGCCAGGGTCACTTAGGGAATTAAGGGCATTTCGAAAATTATTGTGTGCAAGTTACATTTCCTTATTGAAATTCATTACGATTCAATAGACGAAATCTGGCCTATAATTGGCTTTCATAGTGTCAGATCCCGCTTGGTGGAGCTCTTCTTTGAAACTCGTTCACCTTATCATATTTTCAGAAAAATCACATCGACCTTCATAATTGTGATCTCTAAAGCCTTCCAAGAAAGAATCCATAGTTTCTGTCTATAGTGAATTGTCAATCCTTAGTTTGATGTAATCACTCAATAGAAAATGATATTTCCAGTAAAAGAGTAAAACCAAAAAATATGCATTATAGAAGGACGATTTCTCGTTAGAGACTCAAATAAGTATGGTGTGCACGTTCGTAATTAGGGTATGGTGGAATTTACGTGTCGTGTTAGCGTTGATTTGTTTCCCGGTGTCTCCATTTATCAGCGCACCCTATAATTTCCGCCCGTCTATAGATGGGTTAAAATGATCATTATCCAGCACAATCGTTGGCTTTTATTTTGCATTAGATCTCTATTTATTTTAATTACAACATTTGTTTAAAGATATGTGACTTTTCCAGAATATCGATTTCTATTCATTCTAGTTCATCCTATGTTCCATGCATTTGCAAAAATTCTAAAACTGTTCTATTGTACTACAAGTACATGTACAAGTATATTTCATAGTAGACAGTAAACTTATGGACTAGCTAGATACATGAATCGTTAAAATCACGTGATCAAAACGAAGAGCTCCTCTCTTCAACAAAAAAATTATTTCCATGTTGTAATGTCGCTGGAATTTAATTGTTCATGATTATTCACATGGAATGTTTGTATCAATAATGCTATATCACAACCTTCATTAAATTCCATCTGTGCTTTTTTACAATGGCCTTTGTTTAACGTAGGATATTCCATTTTACCAGGAGGTTGGCGAAGACTATTGGACTGCGCGGATGTTTGTGATCCGGAGCTTCGGACTTCCAATTTCTGTGTACATTTAATTAATCCACCACTCACCCTACAGCGAGGAGGCTTTCCAGAGATCACCAGCAAATTTTGATCTAATTTTCATTGTAACTTAACCTACAGATCTATAATTAAAGGGTCATTTTCAAAAAAATGTCTATTTTTGAAATGACTGATTTGTGAAAATTAAATACTATTTAATTTTGATTGTATATACATTGTACTTCATTGCGATATATTTACATTCACTGAATGTTTTCCTCTTATAGTTCCTTTGAAATTGACATTGCATTTATCATCCAATAAATGCATGTTTGTTGCAAACCAGTTGGATCCGTTTTGAAGTGTCACATGTTCGCAAGGTCATATACCAAATATGGAGCGATTCTGAGGTCAAAGGTTGAATTGGCTGTTCCATGTAAAGTAACGAAATGGTCAACATTATGATATTTTAGTGCTTAA
Source organism: Ostrea lurida (assembly GCA_903981925.1). Lineage (NCBI taxonomy): Eukaryota > Metazoa > Mollusca > Bivalvia > Ostreida > Ostreidae > Ostrea > Ostrea lurida. The sequence continues at coordinate 16,443 of CAJDSM010036727.1, forward strand.
ATCTAGTTTGTATGTTTAGAAAATGCATAAAAATATAGATATAAACAATAAAATGCTTTCTTTGTACGGTTATTGGATGTGAAGGAAACTATCATTGCAGAAAATCTTCATAACCCGCTAACGCGGGTTATGAATTTTTTCTGCAATGCTAGTTTCCTATACCCAATAAACCAACAAAGAAAGCTTTTATTGTTTAAACACAACTACTAGTAAAATGATAAAAATCTAACAAGCTGCATAAAAGAAAATATATCATTTGAAAATTATTGACATTTTATCTAATAGTATGTCATTTTAAAAAAAAAACATTTCCACCCTGTTACTCTTATTAAAAGAGCTTTAATTAAAGCTAAATTAACTTTTTTCTGCAACAGATCATCTGTAATTTATCAGAGAATAGAAAAATTACTCCTAAATTCTAAGGTGTTTTCCCCTGATCGATAAAGGAATGTTTGATCCAATAACAAAACACCATAACAACATCTGATGCAAATTCCTTATTTTGTTTTCCATTTCAGTTTCCATGTAGAATATTGATATTGAAAAAAAAATGTATGTGATATCGTTGATTGAAATAAACAGTCGAGGCAATTCAAATGAACAGGCCTAGGAGCTGTATAAAAGCAACACAACAGCAAAAATTGTGTTTGTAAGTAACAGTAAGGACCCAGAAGTAGCATGAGGAACAAGATTATAACAAGCATATCAAGAATTATGAAACAAGTGATACAAAAGCATTTAATTTGTAGCAAAGATAGTTTTAGAAAGGATCACATTGATAAAAGGGTACAAGAACCGCAATGCCGAATACTAAATAAGGTAATTTCTCAAAATGTTTGATAGTAGTAAATGTTTAGACATAGCATTACAGGAAGGACAAACTGGAAACTAGATAGATAAAAAGTAACAAATGCAATTTTGATATGATTGATTGTATGTTGTTTAGCCTCGAGAATTTTCACTCATATGGAGATGTCACCATTGCCGGTAAAGGGCTGCAAAATGTTTGCCTATGCTAGACGATTATGGTCTTTGAGCAGGGAGGAGTCTTTATCTTGCCACACCTGCTGTGACACGGGGCCTCGGTTTTTCCGGTCGCATCCGAAGGGACTCCCCCTTTAGTCGCCTCTTACTACAAGCAAGCGGTACTAAGGACCTATTCTAACCCGGATCTCCACGGGACTTTGTTATGAAAAATGATAGAATAGCAATAAAATAAACATAAATCATTTTAAAACCCATGTGTTTAGTTTTGCCTGATTTTGAAAATATCTTAACCTACAGTATAACAGTAACGTAACGACAACATGTATACAGGTATTATATACAACGTGTAACAGGTACACGTCATTACAAATGGATTTCACCTAATGACATGGTTATTGGCCAATATGCAAATAGATATACACATTACATGAAAATATTTTATTGAGAAAAGAAAGAGAGTATCATATTGTACATCTTCGCAAGCCAAGTGTCCGATTCGCTTAGAGTAAGCGAATCGGATACTTGGCTTGCGAAGATGCATATTGTAGTGGTAGTTCTATCTGTTACCATTTATGGTAACCCTGTTACCAAATATAGGCCTATCAATAAACTGCTACGAGAAAAGAACAAGTTATTCTATCGTTAAATAAGCCTTGGAATCTGATAATCATGCATGAGACCACTTGTTAAACAAATATAAATGAATATATATATAATGACATAGTCCTTATGTTATCATTTTTGTCCTTTCTGTCACCAAAAATATGTCACATGGAACCTATTTCAAACACTAAGAATTACTAAAGTAATATAATTTTAAAAGTTGAGTGTTTTTTCAATAAATCAAAGTTATTACTTATTATTCAGAAAGGTACAATCAACCATATTCTATTGAAAAGGAGTCTGATCAAGTTAAAGTCACCACGTTTGTCCATGCTGTTATCATAACAGCATGGACAAACTTGGTGACTGAATGGTAACACGCGGGACAGTAACGGGATGGACATATTTCTGCAAAGTCATACCATACATGTATTTGGATGATGGACTCTTCCTGTGTCTTTGAAATAGTTCGTGACTAATTCAAATCCCCCATTTTCCTTTATTCCAATAAGATGGCGCATGCTAACTTTGATGGAACAAGAAATCATGAAACATTCAATGTCATAAGAAAAGTTCCAGTCAAAGGAAGATAACTGTTATCTTTACATTTCTCTGTTAACTAGTAACAGGAAGGACAATACCTTTAGGACATGTCACTTGCTGCATGTTTAATGGATAACAGAGATACTTTCAATTGGAAAATAGTATCAAGTTCATGAGTATTACGCAAAATTTATCCAGATCTACATAGAAAATATTTTTTCATGACCTTTTCGAAGAATATGATAAATATATTGAACAATGTGACATTGCTTTTATGCTAATTTTTATTCAACAAGCATTAACTATTTCCTGTAAAATGTTTCATTAGAGGACTGAATTTATTTCCGAACAACCTATACATAGATATAACTAAAAGGATAATTTTTTTTGTTCAAACATATTTTACATGTTTTCCAAAGGAAAGACAGAATTATGGACTTTTTTTGAAAATGACCCATAACTGTAACTCACAAGGAAATGCAATCTTTGAAAGTTTTTCATGTGGAAATCAATGGGGAATAGTGTTTATTGTTAGAGTTGTTGATTTTTAAAAATGCTTTCAAATAAACTACATGTATGTTTCTTAATCATCACATTTTGAGTGCTTTTTAGCCGGGTATCCGGCTATATAGGGCTAAGGCATGGCCTGCTCTGCGCGTATTAATCCGGAAGCGACCCCAACAACCGCCAAAATAAACTTACGCTTTACATAATCAATCCATCGTAGTTTGTTTTTGAATGCTAAATCCATGATAATTCTTTATAATTTCAAACCAAGTTTTGATATTCGAAATATTTGAGAGCGAAGGGCTTTTATAGTAGTGTAGCGGAGTTTAAAAGGAAACTTCTATTTTGATCACGCAAGTTAAGCAACGGCGAGCGTGGTTAGCACCTGGATTGGTGACCGCTATATATTTTTCACTCATATGGTGACGTTACCATTGCCTGGATTGGTGACCGCTATATATTACACTTGAGAATTTTTCATTCATATTGTGACGCTTCCATTGCCTGTATTGGTGACCGCTATATACAATGTATTACACTTGAGAATTTTTCACTCATATGGTGATTTAATTTTATTACGTAATCCATATCGAACCTTGCCACGTGGTACGTCCATATTTCATCAGATATAAAGTCCTGATACTGTAACCGGGATTTAAGAACCTGAATGTAAACAAGTGCTCAAAATGTTTGGTGCCAACTGTGGTATCTTCAGGAGGACAATAGTATAGAATTATGTTTGACCTCAATTAAGTGACTTTCAAACAAAATGCCCAATGAAACTCTTATAGACAGAGATAAAAAGGCAAAGATGACGAACATTGATCAATCTCGCAAGTCCCAAACAGAATACAAAGCAAGAATTGGGCAAACACAAACCCCCTAAATACACCAAAGGTGGGATCAGGTGCCTAGGAGGAGTGAGCATCCCCTGCCGGTAGTCATATACATACAAATAGGCGAAGTTAACATCGTTAGTCATAATCCAAAAAACATATTCAATATCGGAGTGTTAGGCAATGACGGACCTCCGACAAAAGCGAAGGCAGGATCAGGTGTCCATGGAGGAGTAAGCATCCTCTGCTGACCGGTCACACCCGCCGTGAGCCCGTAGTCGAAATAAAAAAACCGGGATACCCGTAATCAATTAGTAGGAAAATGACAGTCTAACAAAGGGATGAAACAAATCAGTCAGACATATGACTAGGGATACTTTGTAATCGCAAACAAGGTCATTATATAGCGACCGTGCAAATTTGCGAAATGATTGACTTTACACGAGATTCGTTATAACCCTGCATACTTCAACTTTTTTGTTCGTAGTTGGCCTCGCTTTAAAATTCCATCGCATCGGCATAGCATGCTCTTGCGTATCGAATCAACAGAGATATACACACCATAAGAAGGTGATAGTTGGTATCATACGTACTAAGTAGAGGAAAGTTGACGATTGCAAAGTTTTAATTCATCGTGAGGAATCGAATAAAATCATGTGAACCCTTTTTTTTGGGGGGGGGGGGGGGTAGCAAATCTATATTTGATAGAATCATATCACATTATTTAAAGAAATAATCAATTTACCAGTATTCAAATATGAAATTCTACTTTCAAAGTGACGAGTTATCTGTCTACTTTGGATACCGGAAGTGACGTTGTTCATGGCTCCAGTTTTTGGATGTAAAAAGTGGTCTAAAAACTCACCGAATATTCCGATTTCTGAATCAGGAAGCATTTCGAGGTGGGTGACATTTCTTTATACCAAGTTTCATCAAAATCCTCCAAGGTTTAGGAGGAGTTGCGAAGACAAAGTATTTTGCATAGAAAATCCTAGTCCAAGGCCTAAACCTCTTCAAAAACATCGGACAGCACTCCCCTGCAATATGTCACATCTCCATATTGTGATCCTTTCTTTGTACCAAGTTTTCATCAAAATCCCCAAGGTTTAGACGAGGTGCGAGACAAAATGAAATGGACAGACGGACGACAGCGGTATAGCATAATACGCTAACATGGGAGGTGGGGTGGGTAGGTGGATTATAGTGTGAACTGCAGTTGCAATCTACAACACATGCAGATACATGTACTTGTTCAATCATTTTGCATACTCAGAGTTACGTGTACTCTTGTAGTTCTAGATGAATTATTTACTTTAAAATTCTTACAACTTTATCTAGAGCCCCCCCCCCCCCCCCCCCCGGTGAAAAACAGGGGGCATGTTGTTTTGCAACTATCGGTCGGTCTGTAGACCTTGTGTTGCCCGCTCAATATCTTTAGACCCCTTTGCTTGATATCAACCCAAACTTGCTGCAGGGCTGCGTAGAAATTATATGATCCTAATATTGATTTTTTTTAAAGTCACATGGTAAAAGGTCAAGGTCAAACCGCTTGATCTTAATCTCATGTGTTGTCTGCTCAATTACTTTTGGCCCCTTTACTTGATAACTACCAAACTCGGCACCGGGGTTGCCCTTAGAGAGTAGATGACCTCTACTGATTATCAGGTCACTGGCCAAGTTTAAGGTCAAACCGCTAGATTTACCCCACGTGTTGTCCGCGCATTAATTATCTTTTGATCCCTTTGCTTGGTAGTCACCAAACTTGGCACAGGTTACATGGCCAAATAGGTCAAACCGCTGATCTTAAAAACATGTGTTGTCCATTCAAGATCTTTTTGACCCCTTTGCTTGATAATAACCAAATTTGGTACAGCAATTGCTCTTAGAGAGTAAATGATCCCTATTGATTTCTAGGTCACATGGCGAAAGGTCAAAGTCAAACCGCTGGTTTAATCACATGCGTTGTTCGCTCAATATATTTTGACCCCTTTACTTGATAACAACCAAACTTGGTGTAATGATTTTCAATGATGCAAGAGGCCTACAGCACCGGTCGTCATGGGGTGGTGATCTAGCAATTGCTGTTGATCACGTGACCCACAAAGGGTATATAAGCAGCTGAAATCATTTTTCGTGATACGGTAGCCCAAGCCAGTTCCAAGAAGAAAACACTAAAGGTTAGTTTGGGCGGGTGAATTTCCTTATACATCTGTATTGGAGGCTTGCCACAGGTGGATTGCCTATCATTAGAGGCTTGTCACATTTTGATTTATGATTTAGGCCATTCGTTAGAAGGCTGACACCGTTTATAGTGGCTAGCATTTTTGGGGTTGACCTCCTAGAGGTCCGCTATTTCGTTGTCTTCTTTGGTTAGGGAGGGTGTACGGATTCAGAGGTAGGCAGTCGACTCCGTCCTGAATAAGGCATTAACACAGTAATGGCTGCTTCTGGGGTGTACAGCCTATTTTAGTTGTAGGTAGGGCTTGCCGCTAAGTTTTGCCTGAATAAGGCAGGCTTACCAATTAAACTTTTACTGATTAGAGGCCGACAAGCGTGATTTCCCTAAGTAAGGGTAGACCATTTGATAGTAATAAAAATACATCTTTAAAGAGGAAAATGATTAATTTATTGAATTTATCAAAATCTCAGATCCTGGAATCAACCGGGTACGAACCCCCTTTGACACGTTACAAAATTTGGTGGCAGCGGTGGGATCTGGGTAAACTTTTTGCTGATCGCTATAATTGATTTTTGTTCCTCTTTGGTAATTTAGAGCCAATTGATTTCTTTTATTATTGTTTGAATAATTGTACAGTTAATCTTATAATGTTGTCGGTAGAAAAAGAATTAGAGAAATTGCACGAAAGCTTAGGATTGTCAGACACAATCAAAAAGTTGAAAGCCAGAGATTCAGGCATACCTGAAAGTAGGCATACCACGATAGGTGACAGGTCATTAGGGGGAACTGGAGCAAAAAACCAAAAAGTGTAAGGAAGACCGCCAGCTTTCTTGAGGACGACGAGCCTATTTTTTAAATAAAAGATCTGACAAGCTCTGATCAGGGACGATTATCAAGTACGCCATACATTGACACTGCAGCCCTTGATGAAGTAGTTGCTCACCGGCGCCCGAGGAATACCGAGCATGAGGCTGTCCGTTCTGGAGTAAAGATAGACAAATATGATGGAAGCACATCCTGGGTAGATTTTAAATCTCATTTTGAAATATGTGCTACACTGAATAAATGGATAGTAACAGAAATCGGCATGCATCTAGCGGTATCATTGAGAGGACAAACTCAAAGTGTCCTAGAAAATCTACCTGAGGGAGAAAAATGTAATTACAGGCTGTTGTGTACAGCACTGGAGGAGAGGTTTTTACCCACTAACCAGACCGAACTTTACAGAGCACAGCTGAGAGAGAGAGAGAGAGAGAGAGAGAGAGAGAGAGAGAGAGAGAGAGAGAGAGAGAGAGAGAGAGAGAGAGAGAGAGAGAGAGAGAGGAGAGAGAGAGAGAGAGAGAGCCACAGAACGCTACTGGAACTGGGACAGGAGATACGGCGGTTAACAAATCTGGCATACCCCACAGCTCCAGTGGAGGTAAGAGAGACACTTGCCAAGGAACCGTTTGTTGATGCGTTGAGGGACAGGGACATGCGTCTGAGAGTAAAACAGGCGAGACCGGCTGACTTAAATGATGCTGTCAGACACGCAGTAGAGTTGGATGCATTCCAGGCAGCTGTCCAGCGTGTGCATGAAAGTCCAATCTATGCAAGATCTACGCATAATAAGGATGAGGAAAAATTAGATCCCGTTTCGATATTGACCAAGACTAATTGATCTTCAGAAGGAAACAAAGGTTCTTAAAGAGCAAAAGAGACATGGGAACACAAACAGACCCCGTCCAGACTCAATAGGATCATCAAAACAAAGACTGTTAAGAAATTCAGAGAAGGAAGTGTACATACAAAGATAACCTCTACAGAAGAAGTTTGAATTTGTAAATAGTGATTCAATCAAAGCCTTTGTTGAACAGTGTAATTGTAGATTATAGAGAAAAAAATCTTTGTAATGCAGGGATAAGCAAACCTGTACATGGTTTTAAATATCTTATAAATCCTACTCCGCTACATTGTATTTTTGTGATTTACATGCGGATCGCATGCCATCGAAGGCATGGGTAGTGTTATGATTTTCAATAATGCAAGAGGCCTACAGCACCGGTAATCTAGAAACTCGACTACATAGCTAATACACTGTTGTCATGGGGTGGGGATCTAGAAACTGTTGTTGATCACGTGACCCAAAAAAGTATATAAGCAGCTGAAATCAGTCAGCAATAATTATTTTTCGTGATACGGTAGCCCAAGCCAGTTCCAGGAAGAAAACACTGAAGGTTAGTTTGGTCGGGTGGATTGCCTTATACATCTGCATTGGAGGCTTGCCACAGGTGGATTGCCTATCATTAGAGGCTTGTCACATTTTGATTTGTGTTAGAAGGCTGGCCACTGTTATAGTGGCTAGCATTTTTGGGGTTGACCTCCTAGAGGTTTACCTATTTCGTTGTCTTCTTTGGTTAGGGAGGGTGTACGGATTCAGAGGTACGCAGTCGACTGTCCGTCCTGAATAAGGCATTAACACAGTAATGGCTGCTTCTGGGGTGTACAGCCTATTTTGTTTTTAGGATAGGGCTTGCCTCTAAGTTTTGCCTGAATAAGGCAGGCTTACCAATTAAACTTTTACTGATTAGAGGCCGACCAAGCGTGATTTCCCCTAAGTAAGGGTAGGCCCAGTTTATTGAATTCATCAAAATCCCCAGATCCTGGAATCAACCGGGTACGAACCCCCTTGACACGTTCCACTTGGTACAGCGGTTGCCCTTAGAGAGTAGATGATCCTAATTGATTGTCAAGTCACATGGCCAAAGGTTAAGGTCTTGAGAGATCTTAGAACAAATGTCCAATCACCGTGCACAACGGTCACTTTTGGGGGACTCGCTAAAAAGAACGGGGGAGTCGTTTTCAATGCCAGAGGGAGTCAATAATCTCCGCTTGGAATTCGACAAAGTAGCTAGGTTATCGTTTTTTCTTATATTTCTAATCATTCTAAACAATACTTTTACAAAAGACATATCGCACGGAACAATACGATAACCAAGGTACATCTGCATCAGCAGTTTGTTGAAATGAGGGTTTATTTTCATATACTATAGGTATGTATTCTGAGTGATCTCGATCTTTACAAAATGGCTTTGAGTAACTTTTGATTGAAGGCTATTTGCTTGCTATTTATTTGTGTGATCTTATTCGAAAACTGTTGAAATAAGGAACAAAACATATCTTAGATAATCAAAAAGGTTCCTTATTTCAACAGTTTTCGAATAAGTATTGATCATATATCACACAAATAAATAGCATATGAGTTATCTTGACCTTTCCCAAATGACCTTGAGTAACCTTTGCCTGAAAACCATTTGCCTGTTACTTATTTGGGATATATGATCAATACTTGTTTAAAGCTGTTAAATTAAGGCATTTTCCCTTATAAATGGCAGATGCTTTGAGTGACCTTGACCTTTGAAAATGACCTTGGTCCAAAAGTACCCTATCCTAAGGATTAATTGTGATCATGATGAATCTATGCGATATGTAAAAAATTGTTGAAATAAGGTATATTTATATATATGTTCTGAGTGACCTTGACCTTTCGAAAATGACCTTGAAAGACCTTGGTTCACTAGATATTTCGGGGAGCATAAAAATGTTGCGCCCAAAATCACGAAGTACAGAGCGTGTAAAAATTTAGAGTCAGTATTCAACTGGGTCATTTTTCTATACAACCCACACGGGAAAAAAATGACACCAAGAACATAATTTCTACGAAGTCATCCAAGTATTCCACAATAAAATGGGTCATTTTTCTACGTAGAAATATGACCCCCGGTCCATAATTCACTTGTCACTTTTCCGAACACCCTCCCCCATTTACATGTTTAATTGTTTCAATTTAGTCCCCCCCCCCCCCCAATCCAGTAATTTTGCGTCTAATGTCAATATATCGTGACTTTATGCCAACATGTTCAAATAAATAGATAAGTTTTTCGAATTTTTCGTCTCGTTATTTACCACGTAATTTTATTCATGTGGCTAGTACTATCGAGTTGTATCATGGTTCATAAATTGTTTGATCATGCGATACCGAAGACTTCATTTAAACCCCCATCACACTGGACCACGATCTTCCAGGGACCTAACTCTTTAAAAAACATCGGAGATAGATTAAGGAAGAGTTGTGAAGACATTAAGTATTTGCATAGAAAAATCCTAAGCCAAGGCCCTACTCTTCAAAAAAACATTGACAGCACTCCCCTTGCAAATATGCACATCTCCACATTGTGATCTTCTTGTACCAAGTTTCAATCAAATACCCCCCCCCCCCCCCCAAGGGTTTTAGGAGGAAAGTTGCGAAGACAAAGTAAAGAGGGACAGACCCAGACGGATGAACAGCCGGTATAGCATAATACGCCCGTTTTTATTGGGTGTATAAAATCAGAGGCATCAGGGATGCTATACCGAGTGCAGGTAACAATTTCAAAGTTTTTTGTTTGAGCAGGCTGACGTCATGAGGCCCTTGGGGTATTTTAATATCATAAAATTATTATAGATCTCACTGAATTAACAGTTTTGCTTTCAAAAAATGTCTTCAACAGTATAGTAACATTAAAAACAAAGAGGCCACAGACCTTAACGGTCACTGAGTATCAATTAGCCCACACAGGGAGTCTATATTTGACATTTCCTTAAGTCTCATACAGAAGGTATTTTATTCACATTGTTTAAATATCTTTCAATATAGCATATGATTCTATCATATACACAAGAGATTATTCAATTTCAATTTCACACGATTTGTTCAAGAATTTTTAATGAAAACCATATTGAGCTACTTTAATGTCCAGTGAAGCTTGACCTGTGACCTTTTTGACCTAAAATTCATAAAGAACATCTTCCGCTATGAGTAAGTATGTATGAATTTAGTGACTCTAGGTAGAAAGGATAAATGCTCTGGCCCGGAAACCATATATTGCTACTTTTTGATGTCCAGTGCACTTGATCCTTTGCCCTTTTGACCCAAATTCAATAGGAAACACCTTTTGTCCAATGGGTAGACCATATGCCATTGATATGGTGACTCTAGGTGGAAAGCTAACAGCCTAAAAGTCTGGGAACCATTTCTGTTACAGAAGATGGACAACAAATCTGATTTCCAGTAACACCCCCCCCCCCCCCCCCAACTTGTTGCAGGGGGTATATTTATAATAAAAGGCTCCCTTCTCATTCCAAATATTCATTTACTTTCACATTAATATCAATAGCATTTGAAAAGATGCTTGTTCAAATGTTTTACATATAAACAGTAATGTACAAGTTTTGCCCCCCCCCCCCCCCTCCCAAGGTTCAGAACCCTACCCGGGATCACCAAATTTTACAATTTTGGTAAAAGGCCTTCCTGCTGTACCATTACTATGCATTGGTTTCTCTCAAAACATTGAGCGGTTGTGTAAAGAAGGAAAAGATTTTTGAAAATGGTCACTTTTTGGGGCATGTTTTGCCCCACCCCCAGGCCCCAGGGGTTGCAAGAGACCTGTTATTTACAATTTATGTGCCCCTTGTTTTTTTGTTGGATTTCTCTACATTTGAAATTGGGAACAAATAGTAATCTATGATTGGGGAAAAAATACCCAATTTTTGGGAGGGAAAACGGCCAACTATCGGTGGTATTTTTGACCCAAAAAAAATCACTGGCAGGCTTATGATACAGTTCGATGACATAGTAAAAAAAACAACTTATGTTATACATGTTTTAACAAACATGTTTTCCATTTAAAGAGTAATGAATAGTGGACATTAAATCGTCAGTACAAGGTGAGCATGAAGCAGGCTATATATCTTGATAGTTGTGAATACTTTATTATACAAGGAAATTGATGACAGAGAAAGCAATGTGTGCCAGTTGAAGAGATATTTGCAGATTCTATAGAAATTCAATAGATTCCAAGAAATAATAACAGTGAGGCTCCTTTTTTTCATATTTCTTGTTTGGCGACCTGTGAAATCCCCGTTCAGCAACCTGAGATCAGTACTTAGATTGGCCCGAATGGCGAATCCAAATTCTGACGAGTGTCAGACGCCAATGCAAAAACTCCAAATTTGTAATTAATGCATTTTGAATGCTGCACAGATACAAATTTGAACTTTATACACATCAGGAAAGATATTTAGATCATGAAAAGTGGAAAACAAAATTTTGGAGAAAATTCGTGAATCCGTAAATCGGCATGGACAATTGGTCAATCTCTTCACACACTGCTAGACTGTGTCATTTGAAAATAGACTCAGTCTCTGGTTTGATTTCAACCTTGGTCATATTGGATGCACCATGATACTAAGGGGAGTTTTTTAACTCCTTTTCATACAAGTTATGGGGTAATATGATTTCAAGATGTATTTTGTTATTGTACAATTACAGGTTGGCAATAATGGATATGAAGTTTCTGGAATGTGTTTCTATCTAATTTTAGTAACATTGTAAATATATGTATTTTGATAAATCCAAGTAAATGATATTAATTCAATGATTAAGATATTGATGAAATCTCACTTAACTAAACAACATTTCAACAAATGTCTGAATTTTTATACTAGCACTGCATGGAAGATTATATCCTGCTTTAACTTTAAGAAGGCATTGCGTTTAAATCAAGTGTCAATCAACTCATAAGCCTATATTTAGCAAAATTTTACCAGTAATTTTTATCTCATGATTAATTTTGCCTCTATAACCAATTACTGAAGGTCTATTCGGTTTGACACTCTAGAGACCAAGGTAAACCGAACAAGTGTAAACAAACAATATTTTTACTGAAATTTGGAATTTTCCTCCACATTTACACGCAGAGTCAAATCTAGATAAATAGTTTAAAAACTCAAATCACAAGAACAAACCACAAACCTTTAAAACACATGCTACAGCCCATGCCATCCTCAATTATTTGCTTGGTGAAATTGCTCTGAAGCGTGAACGAGGAAGTCAAACTTGTCGCCAGTTTTAATGAAAAACCGGAAGTAACAGTGTAAAGTATGAACCGATTCGTCAAGGGGTGTTAAGGGACCCCGGTTAGTAGGGGCGCTTGACATCTGCTAGCTGGATTCCAAAAATTCTTTGAAAAAACAAACAGAAAAAACAAAGCAACCCCCTAAACAAAACAAAAAAAAAAAAACAAAACAATACAATTCAATTCAATTTATTGGCAATAAAGCACAATACAAGTGTTTTAACCACTGGAATGTATATAATGTAATGCTTCGTTTCTAACATAAAAAGAGTATCTAATATAAGACAAATTTCGTTTGGTAGTCACAGATGGAGAGGATTCGGTAAAGATACCATGAATTAATATATGATATTTCTTGTTATGTTTGTATAAAGGACAATCAAGCAAAAAATGTTTTTGATCTTCGACAATAGTCTTACAATGGCAACAAAATCTGTTTTCTCTAGGAATGACAGGATTACAATACCTACTGTTTCTATATATAGTTGATGTGCACGTTATCCTTAGCTTTGTAAGGTAAGAGGCAGATTCTAGGAATTGGAAGACATAAATATGGTTTTATTTCTAATTTTTTTTATCCTCATTAGAGAGGAGAGAGAGAGAGAGAGAGGATGATTTAACTGTATAGTATAACTTGAGAATTACCATGATCTTCCTTTCAGCATACTGGTCAGTTTCCTGGTGTTGCATGTGTCCCTGGTCAGTGTCTGGGTGTTGCATGTGTCCCTGGGGACGGAATCTTGAGTGTGGGTTCGCCGACAGAAATGAACTCACTTAAAATGTAAAATTTTAAAGTTGAAAATCAGAATACTGTTTCTGCTGTGTAATTTAGGGGCGCACATTTTTTTTTCCTCCACGCACTATACAATTTATTTTCCTTGTTTTTTACCTTGTAAATCAACACGGAAATATACAATTATTTCCTCATCGACTAGACTATTTTACTAACAAACTACATACTGACAAGACGGACATATGGTTCAGTGTGGTTACAAAACGGAAATTCATTGTATTTGCTCAGCAGTATGTGTACACTATACAGGCTTTAAAGCCCCCATCACACTGGCCACGATTTCACTACGCTCTCCACGACCTCAAAGATCTAAATGTCGTAGTAGAATCGTGGTGATTTTCATTAAAACGTGGTCGGTGTGACGGCAATCACGACTGTACTACGACCTTAGAACTGTCAATCATCTATCAATAGTCAATTCTAGCACGATTCCACTACGACCTTCACGAGTACAGTGGCTTCTTCTACGACCTTTCCAACCGAACATGCTACGATTATACCACGACACCCACGACATCCTTACGATAACACTACGATCTATGCGATTGTTCTACGTTCTCCTACGGTGCTACTACGCATGGTAGAATGGTACCACGCTTACACTGCGCTTACCGCGACTGTTCTACGATTCTCTCGCGATCGCTTGTCCATATATGCCACTTTTTAGACCTTTTATACCTTACGTGTGTTAGTTTTAGCTTTGCTTTGCATGAAGACTCATGAATCAGACCATCCTCCTTCAACTAGCTTTTAACCCGTGGGGGTTCCGGGTCAGAATAGATACCCAGCAACCCGTAATGGTCGGTGACGTCTCCATATAAGTGAAATATTCTCGAGTGGGACCTAAAACATAGATAACCAATTATCAATTAGCTTTATTGCAAGGGCAACATGCCTTGATGATACTCTGTACAATCCCTCTTTTTTCTTGAGGTTCGCACCATGTTTCCACATAAAATATGTAGGTATTTGAAACGATGATCTATGATTTGTTTATCTACTAATCTCAACAATTATCCGACGTCATTCTGACACAAGTTAATTTGAAAGTCTGAAGAATCAGCCATACTGGATCGCATGTTTTCTGAATCGTGTGAATGATGGCAAATTGCCGAAGTACGATCAGTCGGCAATGTTTGACAAATCTCCATCTGCAATCACGTTCTGCGATTTGGTGAAAAATCATCGTACAATAGGTGGTAGACACAGGCATTTGACGTTTTAAATATACGTTATTGATTTTTTTTTTTAAATTTTCCCTAAACATTATAATATTATAAATGTTTACGGGAAGATATTTTTTAAAATCAAATATATTTAAAACGTCAAGTGCCTGTTAAGTGTTTGTGGTGGTAGATGATAGTACGAGTACGATTGGCGATCACGTACATTTGCGAATGTCGTACGACAATGCAAGATCTGTCTGCGACTTCGAATCGCAGGTTCGAAGGTTTGAAATTATCATCAACCTTGCTGCGACTGACTTTGCTCTTGTGACAATTAATGAATTTAGTGATCAGTTCTGCGCTCTTTCCAAGATTTCCAAATTAAAAAAAAAATTCGGTCGTAACCAGGTCGTAAGCTCGGTGTGACTAGGCCTTAGTAAGATCGTAGTAAGAGGCGTGCTATGAACGCAGAGAGCGTGGTAGTATGTGGTGTGATCGTAGTAAGATCGTATAAGTCGTAATGTAATCGTGGTATGATCGTGATGGAAGCGTAGTAGCAGCGTAGTGTGATCGTCTATAAAATTAGGGACGATTTTAGTACGACTGTGCCACGACCTCTCAATACGATAGTACCCGACGCGGTGCGCTCTTCCACGACTTCACTAACGCTGCCAGTACGCTCTTTTTTCACCACGACTTCACTACGAATGTTTTGAGCATGTTCAAAAATTTACGTAAGCGCGGTCGTGGTCGACCACGACCAGCCACGTTCATACTACGATCTCCAAGACTTCACGACGATCATGCTACGACCTGTCACGATTTAGGCAAAAATCAAGATCGTAGT
>CAJDSM010036730.1:6802-28302 GCA_903981925.1 Ostrea lurida
AAACACGGATAAAAGAGTTGTGTAAACATGGACCCGCTGTACGTTAACAGAAGGAAATGAAGAGTTGAAGTAAATAGGACCTGTAAGTGGTAACACAGAGGATGGAAGAGTAAAATGGGGTACACAGGACTTCTGTAAGTAACAGAGCGGATGAAGACTTGTGGATAAATCAATGTACCCTGAGGAATAATCAAGAGGATGAAGGCGTTGGGTAAAACACGGACACGCCGCCTGTAGAGACTAACAGAAGGATAGGGAAAAGAAGTATTTGTGTAAACATGGAACTCTTGTTACATGGATGAACTCAGAGGAATGAAAGCGAGTTAGCAGGTAGAAACAAGCGGAAACCTCTTAGTATATGGTTAACAGAGGAAAAGTATTTCGCTATGATATACAATGAGGACCTGTAAGGATAAAGAGGATGTGAGTTGGGTAACGAAGGAGAACATTGTTACCTAAAGTAGGCTCAACAGAGGAATGAAGAGTTGTGTAAACATGGCCCTGTAGTAACAGAGGATGAGAGTTCTTGTGTAAACGCATTGAACCTTTGTAGATAATCAAGATGAGGAAAGAAAGTTGGGTACAGACACCTTCCCTTTGAAATAAAAGTAGCAAGAAGCAATCTTGAAGGTGAAATTGTTTATAAATTCATTATAATATTACAGGGACTTTTTATTACTTGATTTTTTTATCGGTAAATATTAGCGATGTTTACACAGACACTTGAAGAAAGTGAAAAATAGTTCAGCATCTCTGAGACCCTAGACGGGAACATTATAACTATTACTTTACATTTCTATTTAAGCTTATAAAATAATGAAAGTAAAATTAAAGAAAATAGAGATATTATTCATAAATGGCTGCAGAATTTGCTTAATGAAATCTGATAAGCTTTAGTTCAGTTTTCTGCGTTAAATCGTAATGTTTTGTGATTGCGGCGGTGTGGTATATATCGATGCGGTTACTGCTCAAATGACAGCTTTTAGCGAAGATAATTTGTGTAATTCATTAGCAGTTGTGCTCTAGTCTCTTACTTTCGATTCCTTGACTCACCGCCCTGAAGGAGACCGTAATAATTAAGGACACATATCTAGCAGTAGCATACATTGTCTTAACGCATAAAATCAAAAATGTAAGTGTCAGCGGCTGCGAACTATTTTAAGGGAAGCGGCGAGCTGTGTCCGGGCCCCACACTACCACCTTCATGCAGAAATTACAATTTACCTGACAAGTTAATATTTCCGCCAGCGTATTGTGCCGAACTGAAAAGATATGAGTAAATTAATTTTACTCTAGGCTATATATGTGAAGAAAATTGGAATGGTCTCAAGATAAGAAGTTATTATTAATTGAGTAACTAATACAAATACCAAAAGATAAGCTCATAGATTTTGGCATTTGTCGTATCGTTATCTCAAAGTTGGACAAAGGCTTGTGCGTCAAATAACGAATCTTGAGCTTGACTATATCTTATCGGGTCCGATCGAATGTTCATTAAAATAGAATATGGCTTTTTCGTTTCGGGCCACATCACCCTTTGTCCATATCAACCTTTTTGCGCCACTTACAAGTTCATCTTGTCCACCTTTCTGAAGCGGATTGAGAATCACCGCCTGAGGCCACTCGAGTAAAAAACTATATTTCTATTGTTGTACCTCAAGGCGTTCCGTGCCCACATCTGGCTTATAGAAGGACGGCGAAACCTTTCCTAGTCGAATTGTAATGACATCTCAACTTTCTTGATTCAACGCGCTTGTGATTTTAGGGAGACGGTAGACAGTGATTAAATAATTGTAATCATGTTCCTGATCTGCCTAACAAATTAAATATCTAATTCGAGATTTTATGGCTATTATGTTTACATTGAGAACATAGGACAAACGATCATCTTGTTTTTAATTTGATACCAGTTATATTCCCACATTGAAGCACAAAAATGTTATTCAATACTACAATATAGACGTATTACATACAATCAACAATGTGATGTTAGATCAAAATGTTGGAGCTAGATGGTTTGAAGCTATTGTTTTTTCGAGACTGACAGGCTAACAAAAAATTTAAGTAAAAGTCACTCATATGAATTCTCACCTTTCGCAAAAACGAAGGTACAGAGGTGGATGCGAATCTAAAAAGTTAATGTACGGAACTCTGAGGATTGTTAGATTCATTTGTCAAAATACTTCGTGCTAAAACACGAAAATGGTTTTACATTTTTTGTACAAAGGGTTAAACCAAGTACTGAACAGAAAGTCAACATTGTCATAATTAACAAGAACAGTATGCGTACACTCACATTGTCAGGCAACTAAGAGCAGAATAGATGAGCATTGTCATAAATATAAACATTCACAGAAATATTCATTGTATAGATATAGGGCTTTTAATGCATTGGACTAACAACATTGATTTGGACTTTATGTCTGGAGTATAGGGAATACTCTAAAGGTATACCTTGTCAACAGCTGAAAGAGATAATAAATTTAGACATTTTGTCATCCCCAAGTATCTAGCTAACGTACACAAAGAAGGTGAAGATAATTTATATCTAGCGCAAAAAGAGCACAATTGATTAATTTTTGTATAAGACTAGCTAAATAATCGAGATGAATATGGATTATTTTTTTTAAAGTTCATTAACTACCTTGCATAGGCTAACACCCCCCCCTCAGGGATACTCTTATACGATATTTTTGGTTCGAACAGCATTTACTAAACGCCTAAGAAACTGTAAATTTTCGAGCTTCGGCCTTCATCGGTTATCTATAGATGATTACATTTTGATAGCTAAATCCAGGGAGATTGCATTGTCGTAGCTAAGACAGAAAAAATAATATTGTTATTGCTAAAACAGGCAGATTTGCATTTTCATAGCAAAAACCATAAAGTATACATTGTCATCGATAACAAGAGCAATGCCAACATGGCATACTACACCTGTACTAATTTTAGTGGGATTCATATTTCAGCAGAGTTAGTACTGTCCTTTATGTGCTAATTCATTATCATGCTTATTCTGTATCCTGCATACAATGTTTTCCTACTAAGTGATGCTATGACCTTGACCTTTGACTTGAAAAATAATAGGCATCTTGCTCTCATCATGGTGATCAAAGGTACCAAGTTGTAAGATCTTGAAGCTTACGATTTGGTCTGTATCCTACCTACAACATTTTCCTACTAAGTGACACTACAACCTTGACCTTTAAACTCCAATCTACAGTTCGGTCTGTATCCTGCCTGCAACATTTCCCTACTATCATCTGGACAAATTATGTCTATGGACTGTCAGAGGGAAAAGGTGATTCCAGTATAAAAATAAAAAATACAAAATGCGAAGCAACCAAGTATCACCACGTATCCATGTCCAAAAAAACACATACAAAATCGAGTGTAGGGCAACACGGAGCGATTCCGAACAATAAAGCGAAGCAGGAATCAGTATAATACACCTAATATCGCTGAGGGGGGGGGGGGGGGGGTGTTATGAATTGTGTAATTGGCATCCTTCAGTATTATCTTTCAAAAAATGAACTACCCTTGAACAATCACTTACCCACAATCACTTTCATCTTCAATTTCAAAAGTGTCGAACTTGAATTTGACATGATGCCCAGGACTTGCCACAATGTGCCATTCACACTCCATCTTGTTGTCATAGTTCTGGTCACCATGTTTGGCATGTGAAAACAAACGGTGGTTAGTCTCCTTGGCAACCAAGACACCTCCACAAACTGCATTAAAACATCCATATTTCAATCTATGTTATGTACCTCTATTGACTGAATATCCAAGTATGAGTAAATTTGTTGAAAAATTTTCATAACCATTTCTTAAACAACAAATTTCCCTAAACAATAAAATGTTTCCTTTGTTGGTTCCTTAAGTGATGAAAGTAGCTATAGCATTGCAGAATAAATTTAAAGC
Organism: Ostrea lurida; assembly: GCA_903981925.1. Lineage (NCBI taxonomy): Eukaryota > Metazoa > Mollusca > Bivalvia > Ostreida > Ostreidae > Ostrea > Ostrea lurida. Next base: position 10,730 of record CAJDSM010036730.1, read on the forward strand.
CTGCATAAGCGGGTTATGAAATTTTTTTCTGTAATGATTACTTAACCTTCATCACCCAATAAAGAAAGACATTTAATGTTTATATTCATATTCCAATGAATTTTTAAAAAATATAAATTAGATATCATATTGATGACCATTTTGTTACTTTAAAGGGAACAGCCAATGCAACCTTTGACCTTGATGATAATCCATATTTGGTAATGATTACGGGGACAGGTAATGAGGTTGTACTACAAAACCGGATCGAACTAGTTTGCAACAAACATAAATTCATTAAATGAACACAATGTCGATTTCAAAAGAAATATGAGAAAAGATTCAGTGAATGTAAATATTGTATGAAGAAAGCAATGTGAATTTCAAAAGATTCAGTGAATGTAGAGATATAAGAAATGAATTTTATATTTTTTCGGGTGATGCAGGTATCACCGAATTTTAGACGGTAAAACTCATCAATGCGCGAAGCGCATTGATGAAAAGTTTTACCGTCTAAAATCTTGGTGATAACCTGCATATCACCCGAAAAAATATAAGATTTATTTCTTATCATTTAATTTTATATACCAACAACAAAATAATGTTTATTAGACTTTACTTGTTGTTCAGGTACGTGATCGAAAAATCACCTCAATTCTTAAAAGGTGTTTTGACCAATGAGAATCGGCACTAGGTGATCACGTGAAATAAAATTAAATGATATTGGCTTTACATGTACATGTATCATGACCCTATCCTAACATTTACCCAGTCATTCACGATGCATGACCCTATCGTACATTACCCAGTCCTTCCGATCACGACCCATCCCCCCTAACATTGACCCAGTCCCTTCCGTCTACGCTTACTTGTCTTATGGCTCGCGTGGAAACCTTTCCTTTGTACGGAGGCATCCGAGTAGAACACCATGTACATCTGGTTGCTACTGGAGGTGATGGGGTGAGGCAGCTTGCTCCCGCAGTACCTTCCAAGGCTGTGACTGTTAATGTTCTTCCCATCGAACACTTCTATGTGGTCGTAGGTGCATTCCTGATGTGGTTCCAGTTCGAAGTTGATGAAGGTGAGTCTGATGCGGTGTCCTGGTGTGGTGGTGAAGTGCCACACACAGTCTTTACGACTTGGATAAAAGTCGGGCCAGTTAGGACTGCTGATTTCACCCTCGGGATCCTTGATTTTGTGCTGACAACCTCCTGTATGAAAACATTGCCCCAAGATTGAAACCCTCCACAAATAATCATAGATTTTTTAGATGAACACTATAAAAGTTGTTACTTACACAAGGGGGTAAGTACACATTTTTCCATGTTCACCATTACTTGGGGGAGGGGGGGGGGGGGGGGGGGGAATTGCAGCCTGCTATTGTAAACATGTCTTTCTTGTATTTCTTTCTATTCTAATTTTGCTTGCATATAAATCCCCCTTTATCTGAATCCATCCAATTCCAGAAAACATCAGATGTCTAAACTCTCCTAAAGCGAGGCCAACTACTAACCAAAAAGTTGATGTTGCAGGGTTATAACGAATCTCGTTTAAAGTCATCATTTCGCAAATTCTACGGTCGCTATAATGACCTTGTTTGCGATTACAAATTATCACTAAGTCATATGTTGACTGATTTGTTTCATACCCTTTGTTAGACTGTCAGTTTCCTACTAGATTTGACGACGGGTAATCCCGCTTACTCTATTTCGACTACAGGCTCACGGCGGGTGTGACCGGTCAGCAGAGGATGCTTACTCCTCCATGGCACCTGATCCTGCCTTCGCTTTTGTTGGAGGTCCGTGTTGCCCTACATTCGATTTTGTATATGTTTTTTTGGACTGTGATTACGTTTAACACATTGTTTACTTCACCATTTGATATCCTAATAGGACTAATACTCTGTAGAATCAAATACGTCAACAGTATATTGCAGTTATAATGCTGGTGGTGAATGATGTTTATACAAGTGATACCCATACAGTCTTTAATTCCTGTATTCTTCAACCTGATTTAGATATTGTTAATGGTTTGTTGCCCCAGTAACACATTGGTTATATTGATGTGATGAATATCAATGTTCAAACCTAATGAACAAAAATGTGAAATGTTGAATGGAATTGCATTACCGTATATACTTGCATATAAGTCGGGTTTTTTTTGGGAGTGAAAAATTGATCCTGAAGTCTATGTCCGACTTTAATATGTGCGCGTACTAATGTCATGATATTTTTCTTGTCATACAACTAGCGACATTTAACAGAATGTTGAATGCATCAATGACGGTTTAGTCCGTAGCAAATAAAAAAAAAAAAGATACCTTAAATAACATTGTAAATAGCGAACAGTGATCAATTTAGTAACCCCTATAAAGAATACAAAATTACTGGTAAAAATGAATTACAATATACAGTATCAAAGAAACACAATTCTTGCTAGAAAATGGATTTTAAGATGGCGGACAATTTGACAAAAATCCAGTCCGACTCATGTGAGGGTCAATGTTAAATTCTTCAAAATTTCTCAGAAAGAGGGGTTCCCGACTTATACGCGGGTCAACCTATATGCGAGTATATACGGTATATCTTTTTTTATGTCAATATATTACAATTTCTCTGATTTTATTTTTGCTATATCTATTACATTTCCCTACTTCCAAAACTCTCTAAAATTCTTGTCTAATCTTTCCCATTTCCTGTTTTCCCCACTGAAAATTTGACCAAGATATAAACAGAATTAACAGAGATATTATATTAATTAGCAAAAAACTCAAAACCTGGCAAAAGATCCAAATGCTCTCCATTCACTGATAAATAAACTGTTAGTCAGATGAAGAATATAAATCATGTATCTATTAATGTTCTATTCCTTAAAGACCAAGTTTTGTTGATACACTACTTTCAATAACCAAAGAGTATTTGGACCATGTGAGATGAAGCATAAAGATATGCTATAAGAGCAAGGCTGGTGTGTTAGAACAGACCCAAACACTATCCTTAGCCTTGTATCTACACACATTGAAAGGCAGCTGGAGGATGGACGGACAAAAATACATGGTAAATCAAGTATACACATATTTTCTTGCTGGGGGTAAATTTTATCAAGGATTTATGAAACCTTGTATCCTTGCCAAATGTTAAATTACTTATTAACTTAAGATATTCATGTATCAAATGAATTAGATTGTGAATGGTTTGCAAGCACTGCATTGTCAAATATGCTTTATCTCTAACTGAAACATCAGTGTTTTTATATCAGCTCCAAGAGATTTGTCTAATACCACATTGAAACTGATTTACTTCCCTTGGTCGTACAGCTTGAGATTCTTTACCTTCTTTGCAGTCATGTTTGTTTTCGTGCAGGGTGAATCCATTATGGCAGGCACACTCGTAACTTCCCACTGTGTTTTTACAGACATGCTGACAGCCGCCATTATTTACAGCACATTCATCCTTGTCTGTAAGCAGACACAATGTATCATGCTAAATTATAATCCAGTGTTAATCCACTATAAGTTCAAGGCTAAGACCTGTTGTATTAAAAAATCAATTACATGTACATAAAATGAAAAGCAGAAATTACAAATCTAAAAAGAATTTGAAATGTTTATTTGTCAAGAAATCACTCCAATAAATTAGTTCAACTGCATAATTTATACATGTACCTAAATGAAATAAAGAGTAGATTAATTTGAAATACAATCTTTGAATAATTATTTACCAGTGAAGAAGAGTGCATGAAATCCTGTTTTCTGGACTGAGTTGTCGGAGTTAAATTCGATTCTCAGGGTGTTACTCTCTGATGTGATGGAGGAGGGAAGGGTAGGGCCGCAGTAAATTCCATGGATCACTGAATCTCGTCCAACCCCACTACTCACACGAATTGAGTCATACTCACAGTCTTGCTAAAATATAAATGATATTCTTCACAAATTTCGATAGTACATTGTAATTGAATGGTCATGCAGTCAAGAGTATATATAGCTGCAAAATTGTAGCTCTCCGGAAAAAATTATGTTGACAGATCGGTCTGTCAACATAATTTTTTCCGGAGAGCTACAATTTTGCAGCTAGAGTATAGAAACTAAAGGCAGGCTTTCAGATTACAAAACAGCACACAAATCCTACTGTAGGTCTTCTTCAACTTTTAATGTAGAAAGACATCAGTTGACTGAGATACTGTAATCACTCTAACCAAGCAACTCACCAAATTTCATGACTGAATGAGAAAATGCATACAATAGCTCTCAGATAGTGTGGTCTACATCAGCTAACTGACTTTAATCTGTCAATATGTGACAACTTCATCAGTCACAAAATTCACTGATTCAGAACAATCACGGTAATCCTCATATGATTCTATTGGACTTCATTCATTACCTTCAAACAATGCTAAATGTAATTAAAAACACATTATGAGGTGAAGTCGTTTTTATTTTTGCCATTACATACATTGTTGCCTTCCATATCAAAGTGGGAGAAGTTGAGAGTGATGCGGTACTGGTCGGGCGCCACGATCTGCCACACACAGTTCTTGTTGGGGGGGTATAAGTCAGGGAAGGAGGGACTCTGAATGGTGCCATTGGCCTGGTCAATGTAGCCCCCACAGGCATCTACAATACATGTCATCACTTTATTTCTTCTTCATGCCCCGCTTTGAAAGGAGTTAAAACCATGCACTCACTTGATAATATTTCCTAAAAACTAAGTTCAATAAACCATTGTTTTCTAACAAAGAAAATTGAAATCCCTGTCACATGCACATTTTCAATACCCATACCCTATATATACAAACATTCTTTACTTGGAAATTATGAGAGAATCATGAACCCTTAACAAAAATAAATGAACCAGTACAAAACTCAAACTCGATCTGTGACTCATTAAGGTAGAGACGGATTATTATCACGTGGTTGGCATAATTCGTGAATCCGCACGCGCTGCTTTTCTGACTTAATCAAAGCTACCGATCATCTTTTACGTAAATCCTACAGTTGAGCTCTAGTCGAATAGTCGTATACCTTTTACATCCGTTACGCTATGTTTACAACTCCAATATTAGCTATGACATCACAGCCTAAGTGCTACGTCTTCAAAATCTAACATACTGACAGCATGACGTCACAATTGACAGAGCGCGGTAAATAATAAAGCGATTTACAGCTTTTGTTACAATATTCAAAGCAATATTTTACGCAATCTTTCAGTCTCAAAGTGCATTGTGCGTAATAGTTTATCGGTTTGTAGGTTCCATTGATTGATTGATTGTCAAGCATTAGATTATCGTTTCCTGAGAGAGAGAGAGAGAGAGGAGAGAGAGAGAAGAGAGAGAGAGAGAGAAGAGAGAGAGAGAGAGAGTTGTCATGAATCGCGTTAGCATTAGATTATAAACCGCCCAATCTAATTTCTGATATGAATTAATTAACAAGATTAATAATCAGTTGAAGATGGATAACTGAATAGAAGTTGGCTTTACTATTTGAAAAATCTATTGTCTCGGTATACGATGGGCCATGTGAGTTTAAATTTTTATCTTTAAAATTTTCTCAGATAGATTACACGTAGGCATATATAAAATGCTAAGCTGATGTAAAATTGTATATTGCATAAATCTAGGTATAGGAAAATAATCAAAATATAGTATGAAGACATCTTACATAATTATATCTACGTACATTTATAAATATACATGATGATGGACAAGGGGGGTGGGGTGGGGGGAGGGGTGTTAAATTTTGTCAACATACTGGATCGTAACAACCACCATATTACTTTGATATCTCCCCCCCCCCCCCCCCCCCCCCCCCTATTATTAACAACCCCCAAAATATTACATCAGCTTTCACTGTTATAACACACATTGTTGTTCACAGTTCACTACACTGTATAAACGAAACATGCTGAAACATCCGACGAAATAACAGCCCATATAGCTTTGCTTCTACGGCGAAACGGGGGGGGGGGGGGAGGGCGGAAAAAATTATAATAACAGGCAAAAAAAAAAATATATTGCTGTTGTTAGAAAATTGGTCACTTCGATGTTGAAATTTTTTTTGCCATACACGTGTCTTATCAATGTACTAAATGCAGTTTATAATGTCTTATGTTCCTGTCCATGCTTTCTTCCCCAAACCATTCCGTACGTTTATAAAAACGGAAAAGGGGGTGGGTGGGGGGGGGGTGAGCACCTTCAATTTGGGAGGTGAAGAGACATTAATTTGTTTTTAATAATTGCAAATTGTCTGTGAATATTTTGCGTGTAAATTCTATGTAAGAGGACTCTCATCAAAGTATGAAGTATTACAATGCATGATAATTATACTTTGATTACAAGTGCACAAAGTCAAACTATGATTAAGTATAGCTTAAAAAAATCAAAATACACACTGATGTATTATATTTACTAATTTATAAAAGATATAACAAAGAATAATCGAATTTTAGTAAGATTTTTTGAGGATTTTTTCGCAGTATTTTAATTACCCCCTTTTCTTTAGAAAACGTGTATTTTGTTAAAAGGGTAGGTGTAGAAAATTTCGCCAGTTTCATATTAAACTCCATATGGTGTATAAATTTTTTCTTGAAATTAGCTTACCAATGGAATAACTACTTAATGAAATAAAATAAGAAATTTGATGGGTATTTTTTTGCAGCTAAAGCAACGTATGTCTCGTATGCAAATATTGTGCACAATTTCAAGGTAAATAGCTAATGCAGCTTAGCAGAAGTAATCCTGTTACAGGATTAAAATGATTGCTGAACTTTGAATTAAGTGTTAATATACAATTATATGAAAAAGTTGTTTCACGCCATATATGACAAGTTATGATTCACCTTAACAATAGAAATGTTATAGCTCTTCTTGTATATTGGTCTCTTCTTATTTTTCGTCACTTTTTACGCTTTATAAAGACTGGGGAAAGTGCTGTTAAAATCACCGGATTTCTCAAGAACGAGGTCAATTATCCAACTTATATCTTTAATATGTTTTAAATCAAAGCTTCATAATAAAAATATAATTATGAAAATAAAAAAAATTCAATGGTTAGTTTTTTAGCCTCAACCTATCAATCTCTACCTTAATATACACCTTTGAGTGACCTGCATTATAAAAATCAGTTCAACATTTCAAGGAGGGGGGGGGGGGGGTTGAAAAAAGGTGTGAAAAACTGGTCGTGACATTAGTTTTTCAAGATTAAAGGGTCACAATTCCATCATAAATTAATGACTTTACAGGATGTTTTACCTTCACATTTTTTACCATCCGAGTGAAGTTCATAACCAATTTTACATTCGCATTTGAAGCTGCCGAGGGTGTTGACACAAATATGGTCACAACCATGGTGATCTGTTGCACATTCATCATACTCTGCAAAATTACACACAGATTTAACACTTCCATATTCTACTTTGTGTCTACATTCACAGTGTTTTTCTGAAAAGAATCCATGGTAAAGTTCAATTTTTCAATGCAATGTTGTCATTCATATATATTGTATATTTTAATTGAAGACAGCAAGGTCTATATGGTACTGAGAGAAGTTTAGAGAAAAAAATACCTGGAATAGAATATTTCCTTGTGTACGGAAGTTTTAATGCATTCGCTAAATGTATAGAACTATGCATCACTAAATATATACATTGTATAACAGCTTGCTGTCTCTTACCTTTCACAAAAGATGCTGCAAATCCCAATTTCTGAACAGACCCATCTGATACAAACTTAACAAAGAGAGTATTTCCTGAGGATTTGACGTCCTCCGGGATTTTGTATCCACAGAATCGGCCAAGCTCTTTAGAGGTAGGATCAGGACCATCCCGAATTTCCAGGTAATCGTATACACAGTCATCATGACTCTCAATCTAAAAGAAAATTTAGGTTTATTATTCTCAGCCAAAACATTCTGTAATAAAATTTAAATTGTGACAAGAAGAAAATCAATTGACTGTTAATTCTTTTTAATTTGCACAAAGCTGCTATAAAGGGCAATAACTCTTCTACTCTAATTTAGTTTTGTACCTCAAATGATTGGAATTTGAGCGCCACAGAGTAATCTTTATCTACAGTGATTTTCCAGATGCACTCTTTGTTGGATTTGTAGTCATCGGGGTAGTTAGGGCTGGTCAGCTGACCCTGGTCCTTGTGGATCTCTCCCCCACAAATGGCTGCAATGTTTAATATATCACATAGATAAACCAACTTTACTATCGTAAGATTGTTTTAATTCTATAGAATAAGAAAAAGTTTAAAGTGAACAACTGGCCATCATTTTTATTGCATTCCCCCAAACAAGTTTATTTCCATGCAATGTAGCAAAACTCAGTAGATCAGCTCTCAAAAAATCTAATGTAGTTCAAATACTAATGTTGTATGACAGATAATTTCACAGAATTTTTTTTTTACACAATAGAACGGAAGTTTGGAAATGCACATTAAATTTTTGGCTTAAACTTGGTAAAATGTTTTCAATTTCCAGACACTCCGGGTGTGTCCGAATCCATTGGTGTCTGCCCTTTGCATTTCATACATAAACTCCAATTCTGAATACCATGCATGCCTCAAATTCAATTTCCCATACAAGTATGCAGAATTTGCAGTATTGCTTGCTAATTATAGGCAAACCTGGATTTCTGAGTCAGTGGAATCTTATTTTGATTTCACAAATCAAAAGAAATTTCGAAATCCCAAACTTTTAATATGGGAATGTAATATGTGAATCAATTTCATTATCACCATTCCGAAACTTTATCTACATAAACAATTTACATTCATGGTTAACCTGTATGTAATTTTATCATTAACATACAAAACTGCCCATGACTAAATTACCGAAAATTCACCTCATCTTTTAATCTTTAAAATCTAGTATTAAAGGTGCAACTTCATTTCAAAATCTTATGATGTAAATCTCATCTGCACAGCAGGTGATACCATACTAATATGGGGGAAAACCTATCCAGCACCTGTATCAAAGTATACTTTTCCTTTTCTAATTTATTTGTTACATCATTCATCTGGACCTGTAAGAGGATCAGAGACTCGGTAATTTGCATTGAGTCTTTACAGTTGCGGCTCATCCTAATCAAAGCATGGTAATAAGTAATCATCACTTTCGCAAGATCATTTCAGCAATGTGGCTACAGATGGCAAAATAAACCAAGCAGTGGCATCCCTGGAGCACCTGCAAATTACGCTTCACCACTACTGCTCCTCCTGGTCGTGATGAAAGCTTCAGGTGCTTTGTGGACAGATCTTGGTTTGGGAAATGCTATTAAGTTTGATACCTGTTGTCTTTAAATCATGAGCAAAGCCAGAAACTTATCAAGGACACATTCTTAAAATAGCATGAAAAAGCTTAAACATGGTATGATTTTTGCTAACTGTATTTAGATACAGTCTGTGATGTTTTTATTTTTTTCCTTCAAAGCGTTTTTACAAGTTGCATTTCACATGCTTTGGCTAAATGTGTTGCTTTTTTAATAAAACCATGGTCAAAAAAATTACCTAGAGTTTAAAATTAAAGTTATGATAAGTCATTTGGACACATTACAAGAAAATAAGGTTAAAAAGCTGCCAATTTCTTGATCTCTTTTCTTTTATTAAAATGTTCAGTGCTTTGTACCTTCATACTGAGCAGAGAAGCCCGTTCCCTGTCCGTCTGTTGTATGATACTCCAGCCACATCCTGCTGTCTGTAGAGATCAACATGGCGGGGGCATTGTCTCCGCAGAACCTTCCTACCAAAATCAATCACCACAGATGTAAAATCATCGGTGCCACAATCACCAGCAATGTAAAATTATCGGTACCATAATCAATCAGTCTTGGTTTTTTTTCTACTTTCCTATTGTTAGGAAACAGTCTACTACATAAAACTATTTATCACAATATTCATGATTGATCTGTCTAGTCTTGTGAAACGCTGTTTCTTCCAATGCATATATACACCAGCGAACTGATGAAACCAGATATTTGTTTAGACTCACTCCAAATATTTTCCTTTCACAATAAATTTCAGGAAAAAACTTTGTAAAACCAACCCTTTTGTTGTAGAACCTTTTGAGCTTACCCAGTAGAGGGGACATGATAAAATGCCCATCTCGGACCTCTAGGTAGTGCTTTTGACACTGTTTGGACTCGGGAATATCCAGGTCAGTTAGATTGAGGACAATTTTCTCCCCGTGGGTAGCTGAAATCCTCCACTGACAAGTAGCTGACTTTCCCTTGGTAGGTGTGAAGGAAAATTTATCTATAGATTCCTGAAGTGTGCGTCCACAAGCTGGAAAGTCAGAGAGGAACTTCATTAATTAAGCAACATTTTTGAAATACTATGCCTCTGAGTGTGGCCAAGTTTTATGTAGACAAATTTCAACTTTTGACCTTGATATACAACCTTCACCCAGATCGGAAATCAAATCTTGACCTTTAATTCTGTTCACTTCAGATAACTGTCTTTCATGCATTTCAAGTTATGACNCTGTTCACTTCAGATACAGACCCTAAAGCGTGCTACTGTACCTATGCTCCAATCGTTCCGTTTCGTTTCGTGCAAATCGTTCTATCGTTCCGTTCCAAGCGTTGCAGTCGTTCCGGGCAGACACGTTCATCGTTCCGTGCAAACCGTTCAGCGTTCCGTACAAACCGTTCAGCGTTTCGTGCAAACCGTTCAGAGCGTTCCGTGCGAGAATCGTTCCGTGCGAGAAGCGTTTCGTGTGCAGAAGCCACGCCCCCTAGAAACTTGAAGGGCATAGAAAATTTTAATTTTTTGTTTTCATTTTCCATTTTTTAATTTATAGATGGGTTCTGAAAAATTTAAGCGTCAATTGTTCAGTTAACACTTAAAAACTGAGATAATCTTTGTTATGTAAACAAGGCCAGCGGCGCAATTTTGTTTACAATAGAAATACCTCTGGTTATCCTGAACAACATCTAGGAATGGGGAAACACTAAACTATTTACTTATGTTCAGAACGAACTTGTAATTTGAAAAAACTGTTTTATACGAAACGGTTACTAAAAAACAACAGCAATACGGGTCTTGGTTTCTCAAAAGAAATTGAGCGGAGCAGATATTACGATGTAGTCATGTAACACAGTTAGTATCTGGTATTACATGCCACGTGCGAGTAATACCTGTACCTGTCTTGTCAAAACAAAGGATATTCTAATCACTGCTCAATTTAGATTAATGTCTGCTCTGTCCAAAACTATCGAAGTTTGACAACTTATCAGAAAGGTATAGTCTGTGCTCTTCATTGAATTTTCAACTATACATTTTGAAATGCGATTGTGGAATGAGATGATGGACACAGCTTCGAACTAAACTGAATTGGATGCGTTTTATCATTCTTGTACACACATACATGCATCGAAGTTAGCTGCATGATTTCCTCAAATATCAACTGACACAGTCTCTCTCTCTCTCTCTCTTCTCTCTCTCTCTTCTCTCTTCTCTGTCTTCGTCTCCTCTCTCTCTCTCTTCTCTCTCTCTCTCTCTCTCTTCGTCTTAAATCTGGTATCTAGCCCGACTCATATATTTCACATTTTTTCCTTTTGCTAGCGTCCAAGCTTAGGAACTCTAGGGACTCTAGATAATTCCTTTGTTGCGAAAAACCCTTCGATTTGCATGGATTAAACAATGTTCTCTTTTTAAACACCGCACCGATCTAATATATTTATCTAGAATTAGCGGACACAAACTTCCAATTTGCGTGGATTTTACAAATGAATTTAAGAAAAGTTGATGAATGAAAATGGTTTTTTATTTTGAGAAAAAAAAAAAATATAACGACACGCACATGTCTATAGCTACTATCATTTGGAAAAAATTAATTTACTATCGTTCAATGGAAATAAATAAAATATATTATATTACGTGGTAAACATAAAATATTTTCAGTTGGTACAAATTTACAAGTATTGGGTCGGTCGGCACATCTCGGAAAACCATATCTTCAATAGTGACATAATTTTAATAATTTCCGAAGAGGTATTGATATATATACTTGAACTATCGCACAACATTAACACGCACTGTTCCTTTGTGATCCCAACATACAGGTATACATATATTAATATTTTGTGCTTATACTAAACGCTAGTAGAAACATTTATGAATTATTGTAGCATTGCTGCATAACATGTGTGTATATATTAATAGCATATTTTGTGAGAATTTCGCATTAATGAATAATCGTAACACTTGCGAACAACGTCGCGATTATGCATGCCTCTCCTTCCGTTTTACCTGCTCTCTCCTTCCGTTTTATCTGCTACAGTCTTGATTTTTTTCATTTGATAATTATTGTAATTAGAAATAAAATAATGCCAAGTGGAACAGATATTATTCATTTTTTCAGACCATTTGACTATTCTTTCCCGATTTTTTAATATATGAATCATTGCGTTAAAGAATTTTTAGAATTTAATCGCACCCGTACAATTGACCTGAATACCAAGCTACAGGCCACGCCTACCATTTCATGTAAACCAATCACCATCATTCACAAGGCGTGCAAGCCCCGCGCTACCGTTTCAAAGCGTTTCGTTTTCGGGCAAAGCGTTTCATTCGCGTTTAAAGCGTTTCGTTCTGTTCAAACCGTTCACCGTTCCGGGCAGACCGTTCATCGTTCCGTGCGAAACCGTTCAGCGTTCTCCTACTAAACCGTTCAGCGTTTCGTGCAAACCGTTCAGTTTCGTTTCGTTGCAAGTGGGGTAGTAACGCTTTAGGGTCTGTAACTGTCCTTTCATGCATTTCAAGTTATGAACCAAGATATACATTGTAGATTAAAATTGTATACAAACAGACATGGCAAAATATACACTTATAAACAAAAAAAATACAGTCGAACTTCGATAACTCAAACCTGGATATCTCAAATACCATGGCTATGTCAAAGTGATTTGGAGGTCCCAACCTCTTATTCTTTGAGTATATTATCCCCGATATCCCGAATCCTCAATTATCTCAAACCTTTTTCTTGGTCCCATCACGTTCGAGATAAATAAAAATAAAAAAATAAATAAATCTTTTTTCAGTATATACATAGATCGTACGTATATACCAAGGATAACCCATAAAGCTCAAAGAGCTTATTTCCAATGGGGTCCTTTTAATGCACAGATGTAGGCGCTAGGGGGTCATTATGTGGGAGGAAACCGAAGTACTCGGAGAAAACCCACGTGTCCGAGCGGGCGACCGCCATACCCTTCTCACATACAACCTCTGCCGATAACGGGGATCGAACTCGGGTCGCAGTGGTGAGAAGCGAGAGCGCTACCTCTACGCTACCCGGACTGTATATATCACATAATACCTTTTAGGGGAGTCAAGAGTATTTTGTAAATTATCTAGGTATATAGATCTACATGTACTGTAGGCATGTACCAATGAGTAATCTTAATTAGTAGTGGTTGACACAAGTTTTACTTGTAATATATATGATGAGGAGCTTGTACTGAAACAAATTGCTATGTTGGTTAAGTATATTGACTGCTTCTCAGTTATTAATGATTTCCACTTTAATTCATTTGTCTGCATTGATCTCTAGTTGTTCATTAACATAAGTGCAATTAACCTAAAGGTCAATAAATTGCTGGCTATGAAGATTTCTGACAAAGTTAATATTCAAAATGATAATATCATGACCGAAAACCACATTATCATATAGAAATTTGATACCCGAGCAGTGTATTATCAAGTAGAAGGGGCCCATTAGCTAACTATCAGCCTGTGTTTAATTAGGTGTGCTGATCACATATAGGTACCTAATAAGGTGTAGAGAAAATCTGTGTCACTCGTTCACTACCAGAGATAGGGACTTCAGCCCTTATAGATTTATCCATTCACCTCACACATTTCCCGGCCTGGCAGAGGCCATTAGGGGTGACAGACTTCAGATTTCTGGTTAAGATAACATTGTTCTTTGTTGATGGTGAGGTTTTTTCTTTTAAAATTTTTGATGACAAGAAAATAAAAGGGAGACACGACACACTGACCATTGTCAAAATATACACCAGTTTTTCTCTCTCCTGACAATTGTCAAAATATACACCCGTTTTTCTCTCTCCTGACAATTGTCAAAATATACACCAGTTTTTCTCTCTCCGTGAATGAAAATTCACCTGTTGAATACACAAGAAAAACATACCACACAGATGCATAAAAACTAACTTGTCAAAAAATGTTGTAGAAGATTCAGTTTCAATTAATTTGATAGAAATCCAAAACTATTTAAAGCATAAGCAAGTTCAATGAATGCATCACTTGACTAAATCTGTTATCAAATGTTGATCTGAATAAAAAAAAACCTATGCATATCATTCAAAGCTTTGAGATCTGTTATGTAACGAAATTGCTGAGGTAGAGGCTTTAAATGCACTGTTCTCCTGTCTGAAATTTAATTTCCTTGGGAAAAATATTGTAATGCGCTCTATCTACATGTATAATCAAGCTTTCCCTTGGCTGCTTTCATATTCTTTATGAAATACAATTCCGCTTTCTACATATTAGGATTTTTCATTCCATATGATATGTTTCTCAATGAAAAACATCTGATAATCATAAACTCTGCTGTCATGTTCAGTCACCAACTGACAATGAAGATGTATTATCAGTAGTACAAACAATTTTGAAAATGATCAGCTACCTAAATTAAGTACATTGCTATATAAATCTTGTATTCTGATAAGGCTGGTGTATAGAGGGAGATGCTTAATTAACACACAGATGACAGTCCATTGCAAATTAACAAGCTTAAATTAACAAGCTAGCCATTTCCAATTACATGCCTTATCAAAAGACCAATAAAACATGGAGTAAACACACTGGAATCTGAACTCTCAGTTTATAATATGCAAATCTGACCCCGTAGAAATATACACCCATGCATAACCACCATCTGTAGTTACCAACTCTATCTTAAACCACTCTCCAAAATATTCTATACAATTGTATTTTAAAGTAACGTGAATTACAAGGAGAAATCTGGAAATGAATACATTTGCCCCTGCACTGCATCTACAGCAATAATACTACTGTAGTGTTACATGAAGTAATGACATATCTGATGTCAGATTTGATTGTAGATAATCATAATGTGTGTGGGGATCAGAGGTCATAATAAACGTTAGGCTAAAATCCCCACCACATGATGTCATCATTGAAATAAAAGGTATTGTAATTGCTGTCCGGAAACATAGAGTTGAGTATTATATTCTATGACTTGACGTACAACGTAACGTATGACATATGACAAGACTTCTAGAGAGCAAATAGTAAAATAAACAAGTTGAATGCTACAATGTCATAATTACCATTCATGTGTAACGTTGCATTATAAAGTAAACAATAACGCGCCTAAATAAGAATAAACAATTTTTATACACCCTGGAATTATTAATTTCATAAAATGTTTAGTCTACATACATAGCAGTACAATGTATACATTATAATGTACATGTAATTCCAATCTTATTTTCTTATAAGTATTTTATACATAAAATAAACCATGTAGTTACAAAGACCAAAAGAAATAGGAAAGNCTTTTCATAGAAGTATTTTATACATAAAATAAACCGTAGTTACAAAGACCAAAAGAAATAGGAAAGTTTACTCCTGTTGTATAATTTATGTCTGATCAACATGAAACCAAACTGATGACATCATAACTATTATACACGTTTGCAGTGTTTTCCCTCAGATATCTTTACAAACTGTACGGACATGCAGCCATTTCCCAGTGAATGCTTGACGTCTGTGAACAATGTGAATAAGAACCTTGATATATTTAGTATGTGTATTTTACTGTCTGGGAGGTCCAACAGAAGTGAATGTAGAACATATACAGTAAATAAATTTCCTTTTTTGAAAATACATGAAAGTACACAAGGTACATATTCTGAGTGACCTTTAGTCACCTTTGACTGAAAGCCAATTGCCTCTAATACCTATTTGTGTGACATATGATTAACACTTATTCAAAAACCATTGATACATGTTCTGAGTGACCTTGACCTTTCCAAAAATGACCTTGAGTAACTTTTGCCTGAAAACCAATAGCCTGTTACTTTTTGTGGAGTATATAATCAATACTTGTTCAAAAAATTTTAAATAAAGTACTTTGGTATGCTTTGAGTGACCTTGACCTTTGAAAATGACCTTGGAACATGTGATTTTAAATAAATTGTATCAATTCTGATGAAAGGTTTAGGAGATACTAGCTTAGACAGACAGACAGAGGGAGAGATAGAAGGATGGAAGGACAGACACAATGGTGACTATATGCTCCCCTGAACTTTTTCAGGGGGCATAAAAATCAAATCAGAATTTCCTGCGAATATGCACATTTAAACAGCATGTCCTTATTGACTACAAAGTTTCATGAAATTCTGTTAAGCAGTAAAACGAAGTATTAAACTTATAACATCCCTCTTTTTCTCAAACTGGCATTGTTGTATTTCAGCAGTAACCGTAATTTACACACACTAAATACTTACTTGGACATTTATAGAGTTTGTTTGCTTGTGCCACGTCACCAGGACTGAGTTTGACCCGCTGACCGATCTCAGGACGGATAATCATCTCGGGCTTTTTACGAGGTAAAATGGTGTCCACATAGGTGGCCCTAGCGAAGGTGTTGCGAGCATAGTGCATAATGCTGCCATAGTCGTACGCCATACCAAGAGAGTTCACCTCACTTCCTGTCAGCTTGTTAAAGTTATACTCCTGACCTGGAATGAAACACAAAAACTGTGTACTACATAGTCCAGTATTATCCATGTCTTCTGGAGATTTTATGTTCATTTTTAATTGATGATTATTTTTATACAACCAACAACAGAGACATGACGTAACAGATCTTGTAGAGAGTTTGCACATCTAAATGTTATGATTTTTCATAGAACCAAGTTTCACTGAATTTTCCTCCCCTAAATGAATACAGAGTTATATCATTATTGATTTAAAACTTTAATACAAATACAACTTTACTTCAAAACTGAAAAAAAAAAAAAATAAAAATTTGTATATCATTATAACAGTTTTTGACAAGAAAATGTCATGTTTTAACAATTTCAGACAAAAATGTGATATTTTTCAGCAATTTTTTCATTTGGAAACAGTGCTCCAATACAAGTTATTGATACAGTGTAAAATGGTCAGAAATTGGTGAAGTATGTCTGTGCTCTGTTACTAAAGCAAAATGGCCATAGTTTCAGGGAAATGATAAAGCCCCCATCACACTGGCCACGATTTCACTACGCTCTCCACGACCTTAATGATCGTAGTAGAATCGTGGTGATTTCATTAAAACGTGGTCGGTTTGATGGCAATCCGTACTGTACTACGACCAATTATCTATCAATAGTCAATTCTAGCACGATTCTACTACGACCTTCACGAGTACAGTACGCTTCTTCTACGACTTTCCAACGACCATGCTACGATTGTACCACGACCACCCACGACATCCTTACGATACCACTACGATCTATGCGATTGTTCTACGTTCTCCCTACGGTGCTACTACGCACGGTACGATGGTACCACGCTTACACTGCTAAGCCTTACCGCGACTGTTCTACGATCTCTCACGA
>CAJDSM010036734.1:12218-22335 GCA_903981925.1 Ostrea lurida
ATTCCAGAAGATATGTATCATGCTTGGAATACATAGATCTAGGACAACGCCATACAGACCTTCTGGCAACGGCCAGGTCGAACGGTACAACAGCACTTTAATGGACGCGGTCCGTTGCAATATTGATGGTCAGCCCAAGACATGGGGCAAGTATTTAGGTCCATTGGCTGGAACGTTGTGGTCGGCGGTAAATCGTCATAACCCAAGAGAGTGAATGTAAGTACAAGACTAATTAGGCAGAGCCTCCATAAAATGACGATGGTCTGTCGTCTGGGTGAATACAAAGATATGGGTGAAAATGGAAAGAAGTATGAGCAACCAGCTCCTGGTGGCGGATGGGCAATGTTGCTGAAAATTCCATTTGGATCAACCGCTTATTATTAAAATGAATGATCCTATACACCGCTAGATATAATTCCGGGCTGTCCTTGTATGAAGGGTAGAAATTATTTTGGATTACAGACCATTGAAAAGTGTGGTAGTTTGCGTAGGATCATTGACAGATGCAAAGTTATATCAAACGCAACAAAGTCGGGCAACTGTTACAAATGAACGATTTATTGTAACCCATGGTATAAACATGGTGAGGATAGGTACCAGACCTGTTATCGAATTGGAGAAGTTGTTTATGGAAAACGGTCCCCGAAACAGGCTAGGCAGCAGCCCACCTCACTTGTAAGCCGGATGTATCGTATAAAGGCGATCATGGCGTTGCTCAATCAATGTCGAAATCGTAGAACCTAGAATAAACAGCGTAGCAGTATCTGCCGTGGGTCACAATGCAGAGGTGTGGGACAACGAAAAACGCATGTATAAAGGATAGACGTATTCCTAGGAGAAGCTCAACTATTTCATGTTGGGTCGAACAAGTCCTCATGTAGGATGCCAGGAGTCGAAATATAAATAGGACCAATATTAGTGGTCATGTGCCCTTCACCGGTATTAGGGTACCGACTATCTCCATGTGAGTCAAAATAATTATCTCACAGTTGAGGATTGTTAAGAATTCACAGAAAACGAGAGGAATAACTAACAAAGGAGAAGGTGTCAACAAACATTCTTGTGTGACGCTGATTTGAACACATACAGGTACATTGGACAAAATCTAGAAAGGAAGGAGCTACTTGGCACGTTTTTCTGCATACATGGATTCTCAACAATAAATGAAGAACGATCTCGTAATCACATATTTAAAGTGTCAGCAATGAAAATACGGTTACTTATAGCTCCCTGCTAATCGATCTGTAAGAAAAAGAGTAGACAGTGCCATAATACGTTAAAAATTTGTATATGGAACCTTACTTATGCGGAACATATTATGTCATAAACTTATTGCTTGCTATTGCTAACTACGTATGGGTTTGTCATCTGTTTGGTGATCATAGAAACTTAAGACGGAGCTCATAATGAGCTTAGTAGTTAATTGTATCTAAGTTGAGTGAGTAACGGGACTCGAAGGTTATGAAAAACTACATGTGATACGTGTCTGAATACAACTCAATCGTTCTACGCCTTCTTGACATTGTTACAAGCTAAGATCAACATAACTATCTGCTCGTTTGTGTAAAAGTAGGCACCGAGTATTAAACGGTGTATGAAAATACACTTTATATACACCCGCATGACTTTGTCTTTGTTACATTGATAACCCTAGAATTTGTCGCTCAACCACGCCTGAGGGACAGCCCACCTTCTATCGTCTGATTCATCTAGCAATGGAGCTCTTGGCCAGTCTGGCCGGAATAAGATTTTGAGAGTTCATTGCATGCTTTCGTTTGTTAGTAGCAGCAAGTAATATCACCCATCGTGGGTTTCCGCATAATTTCTAATCCACTTGTGTTTCGTTTACAATAATACATAACCTGTCTGGGCTGAAAGGTAGTTGGTCATAGAAATCCTAAAGGTTTGGATACAAGGCAGGAAATCAGGAGATCTGAGACGAATGATTTCGGTTTGAAGATTAACGCGGTCTCGGATGAAGAATTCTTCATCCCGCATCCCTTACCAGGCCAACCGATGTCCTATTCGCATATTGAGGGGAGTCGTGAATGGGCGAAAGCAATTGACGACAAACTTAGGGTAGTGTCTCATATAAGAATACATACATCTTGAAGTCTTGAGGGGATCTGCTAGAGGAAACCTAGCTGCTCCGAACCGAGTCGGAAAAGCCCACAATCGTATATATTAATCTATATGAAAGGTAGTGTTCTACCCTGATATAGCCTGATAGTCGTCGAAAATGTCAAAAAAAGAGGTTTTGCTTTCAAAATCTATGAAAACAAATTTAGAGAGCATTACTGCTCTCCAAAGCTAGTTGGATCGATGGAATACCGCTTTAAATCATGTCCATATGAAGTAAGGTGGCAAACCAAGGATGCACTTGTCGTGGAAAAAGAACTTCCTTAAAAAGGGAGAGCACTTATTCGGAAAACTATTTTTCATATTGAAAGCCTTCAACATTATTTATTCCAAGGAGGGACATATCAGATGCACATTCATATTGATAAAATTTTCATTGTTTGGAACGATACTGCGCGAATTCAGATACGAAAGAACAACGACCCATGGTAATGTACATCAACGATTTAATAGGTTGGACACTTTAGCTCCTAAGTAAAGCTGACTTTATTAGTTCACTGTAGAATTAAACACTATATATTGCGGCACCGCAATCGAGCACCCGACAAGAGATCTAAATAAAAGAAGATTATCAGCTCCTAATTGACTGCCAGATACACCCGGTAGATAGGAGCTACTATGTTCTCGCACGAAGCCACAATGTTAGTGGACACATACACAAATGCTTTCCTTAAAACGTTGAATAAGAATAAGATGAGTCTAAGAGTGCTATTCAATTTTATATCCACGCCATAGATTAGATAATGTCTGTAGTTCGAGGAATTACAAAAACAGAGATAACCGCATGAAATCAACGAAGAAGTTAAATAGTTCCTAGTATGGGTGAACCTTCGGATAAGATAGACTGTAGCATTCTAATTCTTGGTATTAGAGCCATAGTCTACTACTGTATCTAAGCATGATTCCACTCACCTAGCAAATAGCCTAGCCAATAGACAGATCTATAGTCTCGGAGTGAACCATATGGTCACTAATAGAGGTATTAATGCTTATATAAAATATGGTGATTTTCATTTTTAGTTAGTTGTGTAATTGTAGAACGCATTAGATTATGCTCCCCGCCTTTCCCTTAGGTAGTTCTAAAAACAATCGAGCTGTGGTACGAATGGCAAGAATAGTTAGCTCACGTAGAGATACTCTCTATTCGTGGTTTAGGTCGTTAGTGTTAGCACTTTCGGATAAGTTAGTGAACGGCTCTGTCAACTACCTTTATTGCGATTACTTCTTGAATTAAAATTCTTAAATTGAGATCTAGTTATCGGTGTCTCTAGTGCCAGCAATGCAGAAGCAGCATATTCAAGTTTAGAAGAAAAGTGCCTCTCTTGTTTTAACCAGGGATGAATAATAAAGGTACAAGAATAAACTTACCGCAAAGTGTCACCTTTCAAAGACACAACCCTAAAAATATTCACTGAGAATACACTAACTATATATAGTCTTGGATTGATTGTTCTAGACGCAATTTTAGTAATCCAATTATCAAAAAGATCCCAGAAATTTTCAAAATTTGTTCACACAGAGAGGTATGGAGAGTGAAGAATGATATAGTGTATTTACCAACAATCTGTTACAGAAATACAGGAGACCCAACGGAGGACAAAGATGGTCCACACCAAAGTTAATATTGAGAGGAGACCACAGAACAGCAGACATACTGCATAAGCTCTCTCCATAATTCTGGGGCACTAATAAATTTCTTTTATCACTAACTGCAAGAGAGCTGCACTAAAGGCTGGCAGACTGGGCTCTCACGCGTACTGGATAATGATGGATATACGTTAATGTGACTTTACAAGTGAGAGCTCCAAGAAACGTGACATAACTTTTCTGATCGATAAATTAAATTGTAGCACAAATTATCATGAAACCTTGTTATTATGTCGCTGTAGATGATGGCAAAGGCTCACTCCACGAGAGGTAAATCGGAGATGTCGCACGAAACGAAGCACATTGGACTAAACTTGTGTTAGTGATGTCTATTAGGTATTGAATGATAAGGCTGATGATATGACTCATAGGCATTATAATTCTACTTGAAGTAGCAAATTTATAACGTGTGTGGATCAGCCGACTAATGGAAATAGCTAACGAATCTAATCATTTAAAAGTCAATACACTTCAATGCATGACTCTTACAAACATCTACCGCAGAATACTATTGGTAACCCATCTCATTGACCTTGTTTTGAGGAGTTATACAAACTTAGAGCTAAGCATTCAAGATCTAGTCTAAAAAAAAAATGTTGAGTAAGTCCCTATTCTTGCTTTAGACTGCACATTGTCTCCTCGTTACGGATCGATTTCTCGCAGAGACGGGTAATCCATACAAGTATACTGCTTAACTTCGACTAAACGTAGACGCAACGAGACGATAGATGGTGTGAACCGAGGCTCAAGCCACAAGAGATAAGCTCACCCATCTCACCATGGCAACCCACATCCGAGAAAGACACCCGGTCATAGCATAAGCCTGTTCCTGTTTGGGCTTTAGTAAGCAGAAGATCCGGCATATACACCCGAATCATTCTAGCTATAAGAATTTTGTTTATATCGTATTGGATGCACGCTATGCTTTATTCTAGGTTATATATTATAAAATTATCTATAGCTTATTCAGGTGATTGCTATAATAAAACTTAGACCTGACTATTTTTGGAACATAACACTAGGTGATGATTAGATACTAGTAGCTTGCTGATGAATAAATAATGTTTTTGTGAGTCTACTTATCTATACAAAAAGAACTATCACAGTCTACACTTGTCGACTATTATAGATTAGTGCATTATGAGCTATATTAAACATCGTTCACATTGATAATGTGCAATGTGAGTAGTATGACGGAGGTGGAGTGACAACAATAGATGTATTTGATGAGCGAATTAATACTACTAAGGATGAGTGTTAAAGAGACACTCGGTATCAAAAGGAAGACATCGGAATAACATTAATATAAATCTCCAAATTCATACCTCGGCGACTATAAGAGCAACACGGGACAATTCGCGACAGCTAGAGCAACAGATAGGCGTATTCATGTTTCTGCTCTCATATTGAAAGGAGTCCGGCATCTCCTTCTGCGGATAACAGAGGTAACCATGACGGTGTACGAAAACGATTAACAAATTGATAAAACAGCTATTAACTCGGTCTGAGTGGTCCTATATTTGTATTACGCCAGAACAACATCGAAACGGTTACCGTAACAAAGAGGGGGTGAGTGGGGGGAAAGAAGAATTGCTTCGAAGGAAGACGCTACTTTTATCTTTAATCCGCATAATTTGCTCAAAACTCGCACAAAAGAGGGATCATCTCACCATTGCCTGCCGAGACAAGTTTGTGATTAAGAGTCTATCCCCCTGAGTAAGATTCAAGGTGAACCCTTGATTCCGCAATTTGGTCCTTCGTGTGCAAAGCCATCGTTGCACACTTAGTCGCTCCGGGCTCCTAAGTGGCAGTATAACAAATTTGCGAAGGAACTCTTCCTATTTTTAAACCGGTGATCTCCTTGAGTACCGTGACCACGCAGTCCAATTTCTCTGATCTTTAGCGCCCACATTTGGTTCTGATGATAGGATCGAAAGTGAAGCTCATCGTGGGACTGGACTATAGCGGCACAAGGAGTAAAAAATGTATGAGTATAATATTAATTTAGCGTCTCTTTGCAGCGCAGTGTCTGGAAACGCCCTCTCCTGGCCGAGGTGGGTAGACAAAAGGAATCTATGCCACAGGCAATAAGGTACTCAGCCCACGAAGTGAAGGTTTTAAAATAGCTTGCTTTCCTTGAACAACCGTGCAACATTTCTGGAGGGATTAATTTGAACGACAGTCGCAATGTGATCGTAGCAGGGGATTTAGCCGCTTTTATCAAAGAATTTGTAATAGTTGGTTGCGCCGAGTCTGTTCCTGGGTGGTAGGGGTTCTGTCGACCAGGGCGCGGGGCGGTAAGGGGGTTGATACACTAAATTGTCTGATTCATCACGATTCGAATCATCCTTTAACTCTCTTCTTTGGGACTTACATTCAGCCAGAGTGAACCACGAGATTCTTTAGTGTTCAAGATATATGATGGTCATTGAATGCACTACTTTGTGCTTGATTAGCAATGAGTTTGCACATATAAGATTTCTTGGTAGAAAGTCTTCAGGGTGTCTATCTATGGCATACCCATGGCGACAGTGTTGTGGTGGCTCGGAGCGGCAAAAAGTTCTTTGCCTCAATGTATGGTAAAGTCAAAGTGACATTTATTGTCAAAAATCATTCTATCTTCACAGGCAATTTTTTTCCAAGACCTATCCACGATGCCGTTTGAGGAAAGAGAGACATGCATGATTAGTTGGATCAGTAGAGCAGGAGTAAGGCATTGTACAATGAACATATTGCTAATCTTTGGTGATCGGCCTGGCTTGTTTTTACGGAGGTTACTAGCGGGAGACTCCCAGGGTGGGGCGCAAATTCGTGTCCCACCATAATGTCCACTTATCAATTGACCATTTTTTCACTATCAGCTGTTACCAAGGGAGAAGAGGAAGTGTCATCTGGACAATATTATGCTAAGGCAACATCACCATCTCAAGACTGGGGTCAAGCACCAGTCTTGATTAGGAAAAGATGGTAGTGTTGCTGGGCTGTTGACTACAGAGCTGACAGAATAAATTCATATCGGTCCCATTCTTTATGCAACCATCGCATTTCGACAAATGATGTCTCTTTCAGTGTGCTCAAAAGTGAGGTGTTAAGTCACGTACCCTATCTAACCACTACATCGCAGCGAAGTGTTAGATCAGCCTATCATGGAGACCGCTGCTTTCGAAGATTCAGACCGTAGCTCAAAGCGGCCTATGGGAGGCAGTATTAAAATAGCTCAGAGATACGGGAGCAGCGTATACAAATGGTTATTCGCAATTTCACCCGAGAATAGTTGGTCCTTGTACGCCCCGCGATACTTCGCCAGGGCCACAATCTATGTGTTGCAAGAAGTGAACTGAATAATCTCTGGCGATTCTCGATCGAGTTTTAGTTGCTGGGAACGTCGAGCACGAGCGCCGAATGTAGTACTTGCCACAAGTTCTTTGAGCTGATTCCGAGAAATACTGCTCAAAGTTTAAACTCGGAAATGTGAGCTTATTTACATAGGTGAGTTCTCTTGGTAGAATGTGGATGAGCATGGAGTCGAGATGGGAGACCACTACTATAGAAGGCATATTGACTGGCTCGTGCCTGTGACTGTGCAGATGGGCGCTTGAGGCGCTTTTTTAGGCCGCTACTACGCAGTTAATTCCCAGTTTTTCCTCGTATGCTGTTCCGCGCTGTATCAGTCCAATCTGGAGTACTCGTGGTTTCGGTGGGAGAGACGCACGGATGCTTTGACGATTCCTTTAGGTCGAATGCAATAGATCCTCCAGTCATTGCAGCAGACCGTCCGTAACTAGTCCACGGTCTAGTTCATGGTCTGAGCATGATGCCTTGGCATCATGCCGTAGGGCGGGAATTGTAGTCATCCAAAGACGGGAGATAAGAACAAGATCGGTTATGGCAGCGCAGTGCTATCCAGCAGAGCAACGGCGGTATTGTATGCGCAACATATAAGATTATCTGGCGTGTGATCTAATATTTACTCCGCACAATTCCGTACTACGTGCTGACAGGGAATCCACACAGTAATAGGACCGAGTCCGGTGGTTAAAAATAGGCCTGGTGGTCATGATCGAAAATTCAAGCATGTTATCGCAAAAACCTAATGCATCGCCTAAGTGCTGAAGAGGACTAAAGACCTATAACCAAATGTACGGATTGTTCATCGCTCAGGGAGAAAAGTCGATTGAGAATGAGCTGAATCGCGCTAAGTCAATCAGGTGCATATACCGGACCTCGTCAGGAGCTCCACAACGATTCGGTCTCAAAGGAATGTTTAGGCCTTGCCGGGATCTTGTTATGGTTAAGCTTGCACTCGTAAAGGCGCTATTTAAAGGAAGCCGAGCAGTAGATGTTCGCAAGCCCCTGCTCACCACTACAGACATGCGCGGAGGTAATCTGGGGTTCTGTAGACCGACTTCGCCGTCATTCCCCCATCTGCCTTGTGTAGCGCTCATCACACTTGATTTCAGGAATGCTGGGAGGTGGTGGGGAATTGCGTTAGCTCTCGCACTCGGAAACGAATAACAAATCTTACGGTAGTGGTAGATCATTCCTCACAGCCACCATTACGTTCAACTCTGTGAGTTATCGACAGCATATAAGAATTCTAAAAGTTGGCGCACTGAGAAAACACATCAAGGCAGAGTATAGGTGCACCCACATTGAGCTCGGCAGGACGCCACCGGACCTAAACGAAATTATGAGATTTGCGAAGTTTTAATTGGTAGTTTCCATGTTTTAATTCCACAGAGATTGAGGCATTGACCTCGTAGATTCGTAACGTTATCTCAGGATGACACTAAGTCGGAGGAAGGAATTTTTTTCGTACACCTAAACGCTGGATCTAACAAATGCAATAAAGCAGCTGAATGGTCACATATAAAAACATACGATATAGACATTACATTGAATTGTTTCTAGGGAATCCTAGCAGCAGCGGGCATCCAACCCCGTATACGCACCCCTGTCGCGTTCGCCAGTAAAATCCCACACTGATAACAGCGACCTGACTTCTATACCATTCCAAAAGACAAGGGGAAAATATAATGCAGTAGGACATCGATTCTTCAATAATATTCAAGAGTTGTCGTTCTTGATGAAATCGTAGCTATTAGCTTTTTCAACTGACTCTTTAGACGATGCACTAGGAGTTGTTTGAGCCGAAAATCGAGATGGGAACGCCTAGCCGGGACGAGTGAATATTAAGACCACCATACTTCGTGTAAGCATATTGTAAGAATAGATGATGCTCGCATGACCACGCAGATTCGCAACGAGGCTCGGGGCCCAGACTCATATCCCGGCGAGCCAACGCAACGGTGTCGCGAAATGCACACGAACTTGTTCCGCTTAACCGACACAACTCGAAAACCCGTACCACTGCCTTATCTCGCCCTAAGGTCCACAGAAACAGATACAACGCAACCACGGAAGCCGACGATATCACGTTAAGGACGTCCAAATATTCAGCAGCCTCCCACTGGTCTAACGCTTTCACATAGCAACGTATATTACCTAAGACTGCAAGTACTAGTCGAACAATGCACCATGTATAGATAGGAATTTACTGTGGGCGGATAATGATCATAGATATGTCATAGTTAGACAAATAGGTATATATGTCAGGACAGAGTGATATTTTGTGCTAGACAGAGGGTTCAGCCAGAAGCAACTTGAATTTATAAGCTCTCAGCCGGAAGCCGATGGAGAGAGTACTCATTCTGGGATTTCGGTCTACCCCCACTGAATGCGGGAATGAGTATATACCATGATGGTCGATGACAACTACAAAAAGGTCGAGTGTATTCGTCCATCGAAAGGGAAATTACCGCAAGGGCAGCCTCAACGATTTTTTCGTCTAGATTTGGCTATCCGACGTGATCTTTTACGGATCAGGGCGCATTTGAAAGCTAGAGCTATTCCAGAAGATATGTATCTGCTTGGAATACATAGATTCTAGGACAACGCCAGTACAGGACTGTCTGGCAACGCAGTGAACGGTACAACCGTCACTTCAATGGACGGCGGTCCGTTGCAATAATGATGGTCAGCCCAGACTATGGGGCAGTTGTATTAGGTCCATGGCTGGAAATTTGGTCGGCGGTAACTCGTCATAACGGGCTACACCCAAATTCGGCTAATGCTGGTGTAGAGGAGTTAATTCGCACAACCATGATTGGTCCCACCTTCAGGAGTCTTCAAAATGGGGAGGGCTGAGGTAGACAGATATGGTCGAGATTTGAGCATGAAAGTGCAGAGTGCACATGACACGCTTCGTAAATAGTTAAAAGACGGCTTCAAAGGCAGTGAAAAGACTACGATCTGAAGTTTGCAACACGTA
>CAJDSM010036738.1:0-16621 GCA_903981925.1 Ostrea lurida
ACCTGATTCAGTGCTAAAACGCTAAACACTGACAAATATAATACTTTGCAGTATACTATTTTGTATATCTTGTATAAGAGAACCTAGTTTAACACATTCCATCTTTTTACAGTGCGTTGATAGAATTCTGCAGCCCTGGTTTGTGTCCAAATTGGAAAAGTCTCAAGCGACAGAATTGGTAAGTTACAAGACGCTTCACTGATTTGACATTTGAAGAAAGCTACGATTTTGTTTAGTGGTAATCGTATTAGATGGTTTCCTCAACAAGAGAATAAAGGTAAACTATATCAGAATATACGATATGCATGTAATTGGTAAACAAGGCAACGCAAGCGTAGCATCCCCTCGCAAAACAAGAATAATAGTCAGTAGTGACATTTGACCTTGAAAATCAATATAGGGTTAATTGTCTATCCATGTACAACATTTGTAGTAGGTTTGTGGTAGATTTGATGATTCTCTGATGAATGTTGTGTCTTATATCTTGTTCACAAAAATTTTAAGCAATTATCAATTGTTACCTTGACCTTTGACCTTGAAAACCTGAAAACCAATAGGGTTCATTTTCTCTCCATGGAAAACATGTGGAAGGATTGATTATCCTATGGTGAATGCTATGTCTTATATCTTGTTCACAATATTTTGAGGCAATAGTCAATAGTGACCTTGACCTTTGACCTTGAAAATTAATAGAGTCCACTCTCTTTCCATGACCTTGAAAATCAATAGGGTTCATCCTCTCTCCATTGGCAACATTTGTGAAAGGTTTGATGATCCTCTGATAACTGCTCTTCTGTTTTATTCACAAGGTTCCAGACACACAGCTGAACAGTATGCAGCGATGCTATACCCCCCCCCTTCCACAACTAGTTAGTCATTTCCACAATGTGACTGTACCAGTATAAAGTTTCAGAGATTCCTATTATTTTTTTGTTAGGAAAAATAATTTTTGTGTCCCCTTCAAAGAAGATGTGCATATTGCTTTGCACCTGTCGGTCGGTCAGTCTGTCGGCGGTTGACCACATGCTGTCCACTCAATATCTTAGCCATTCACCTGAGCTGCGTAATGATATTTCAGATGAGAAGAGGACCTCTAATGATATTCAAATTCTTTCTTAATGATATTACGTGCATATGGCTTAGTCAAAAACCTCATCGGTAGTAACGGTAGAAGGTCCTTATTTATTTTCAGGCCAAAAGTCACTGAGTGCAATGCAGTACTTCAATGTACAACTGGCCTGGATTTCTCGAAGCAAACTTAAGTCAAAACTCAGACTTAAGTCTGAGATTTTTACTGAAATTTTGACTGCTCAAATAGAAGAAAACTTAAGCTTAAGTTTGAGATTTTTCGAAGAAAATCCACTCAATATTTTGAGAACCCTCTTTTTGATCTAGTTAAATTTCATGTAGGGGATAATTAATGGTAATAGAGGCCCTGTTGATTTTCAGGTCAAAGGTCACCAGGTGCAGTGCAGTACTTTTGTACACTTGGTGTCTACTCAGTATCTTAATTGAGAACCCTTTGTTCGGTAGTGGTGAAATTTCATACAGGGGTTTATCATTTATAGTAGATGACCCACCCACTCCCCTTGACTTTCAGGTTAAAAGATCAAACTAGGCGCCATGTAGTTCTCTATACAACTGGTATTGAGAACATTTTGCTCAGTTATCATATACTATGTGGCTTGGTTATGAGTAGTGGGTGACCCCTCGTGATTTTCAGGTCAGAGGTCAGCAGGTGCAATACAGTACAATAAGCAATCTTGACGATCTACGGATAGTTCCATTTTGATGCACCGTAACTTGACGAAATATGATAATATAGCTGACCCGTGGGGATCCGGGTTAGAATAGATCCTCAGCATCCCCTTGCGTGCCGTAAGAGGCGACTGAATGGGACGGTCATTCGAATGAGACCGCAAAAACTGAGGCCCCGTGTCACAGCAGGTGTGGCACGCTAAAGATCCCTCCCTGCTCAAAGGCCCTGAGTGCCGAACATAGGCCTAAATTTTGCAGCCCTTCACCGGCATTGGTGACGTCTCCATATGAGTGAAATATTCTCGGAGGGACGTAAAACAATAAATAATCAATCAATCATTTATAGCTTACTCATGTCCAAAATACCCCTGGCGCTTTCTTACTTTGACTGTGGTTGTATAAGCATTTTCACGAGTACAGATGGCACAACTGAGGGGAACATATGTAGCGTGCAACCCAATTATTTAATATATGTAAGAAGCGGATGGCACCCCCAGTTAACTTTCTGAGGAACTAATATTTTATTTCAATATATACATATACTGATTGGTACAATAAAGTTGACTATCTGTCTTAAATCAAGTATGTACAAATGTGATGCAGCAGGCCCTGGCTCTTCGTGGCTCTGGCTCTTCGTGGCTCTGGCTCTTCGCTCAATACGGCTCTTGGCTCAATTCGGCTCTCGGCTCTATTCGGCTCTCGCAGCTTGGCTCACTTTAGCTCCGGCTCTTACAGCGCGGCTCAAATCAGCTCTTTTGAATTCCAGCTCGAGTTTTGAATATATCAATTAATTAAAACAGGAAAGGCTTGTTCAGTCACGTCTGATTTTAATTAAAAGAAATAAAAAATATGAATTACCTTTTTTTTTTTTATTTCTTCTCTCAGCCGATCTTCTCACTCTGAAGTCTGTTGTAACACTGCTCTCGATTCCACCGCCTCGCTTCCTTTTATACCCTTCGGCGAGACTAACGCCACCTATCGGTTATTGTCTAAAATTTAATTCTACATGACCGGAATACCTTTTTCCGGATCGTCTCACATACATGTATATTTGACAAACATTTCTTGCTTCAGTAGAATTTTATACTAGTATTATATTAACAAACTACTACATGTAGTGATATTTGATAATGTTTTATTCAATGCATATTTTTGAATTAAGATAAGCTATATTTTGTAACAATACACTAAGTTTGTCCCTTAGTGACCGACCCTGAGCTGTATTATAAATGATTTAATTGTATTACATTTCAGGCTCAGCAATTGTCAAAATGGAATGAAAATAGCCCGGAAGCATTTCGGAATTCCTCTTATTCTTAATCCGGAGCACCTCGCAAGTTCCCAGTTGGACGAACTGTCTTGTATTACTTACTTATCATATTTCTTGAAAGTTGGCTCCCCGGGATATAACGCCACGCTTCAGCGAATTCAGTCCCTAACAAGGAACTCTCGTGTGTCCAATTTTACGGTCAGTTCGCTTGAAAAGTTTTGTTATCGTCAAGATGAGTGCTATCATAGTTCGCTATTGTTAGGATATTTAATGATAAAGTCGTAGATATTCAATTTCAATATTAATAGTACCAAAAAGAGAATTTAAATTGATACAATCAAAGGGTAGTGCATGGTAAGTTCACCCAAATTTGGCAAAAGCGTAAATGGGTGTAGAGAATTGAAAGTATTGAACCTTTATTCTGTGTACATATACCGGGTATGCTTAATATAACAGAGATCCAAATATTTCATTTTCTGTTCGAAACACTATCACTCCAATAGAGAATTCAACACGAAACATGTTCTTAAGAATAAAATCATGATGCCGTTTTGATATTCAGAACGTGTGATGAAATTGGGAATTAAAGACATTGATAAGCGTTTACATTAACCAGTGGGTTGTGTTTTGTTTTTCAGAAAAGTGCAAATTCCACAGTGTTTGGGTCTTGTGTCTAATTACATTTTTAAAATACTATATTCTTTTAAATTAAAAACTTAACTGCACATGAATCTAATAAAAATGCCATCTTTTGCAACAATTGCCATATGTGATCATGTTTAGATGATTTCTTTAAGCGTATGAAT
The DNA here is from genome assembly GCA_903981925.1 of Ostrea lurida. Classification (NCBI taxonomy): domain Eukaryota; kingdom Metazoa; phylum Mollusca; class Bivalvia; order Ostreida; family Ostreidae; genus Ostrea; species Ostrea lurida. The sequence continues at coordinate 3,835 of CAJDSM010036738.1, forward strand.
GCCTATCCTGTACCACGAACAAGAAGCCTATGACCAAAATGTAGAAAAGATGAGGGAAATGAACAATTTTTTTTTGAAATGCATTATAACCCTATATTTACATTCACTGAATCTTTTCTCTTATATTTCCTTTGAGATTGACATTGCGTTTATCATCCAATAAAAGCTTGTTTTTTGCAAACTAGTTGGATCCGGTTTTGTAGTGTCACCTGTCCGCGTGGTCATGACCTACATGTAATATGGAGCGATTCCAAGGTCAAAGGATGAATTGGCTGCTCCTTTTAAAGTAATGAAATGATCAACATTAGAATATTGTAGTATTTAAATTTAGTTTATATGTTTAGAAAATGCATGGAAATATAAATATAAACAATAAAATGCTTTCTTTGTCGGTTCATTGGGTGATGAAGGAAACTAGCATTGCAGAAAAAATTCCATAACCCGCTAACGCGGGTTATGAATTTTTCTGCAATACTTATGAATTTTTCTGCAATATTAGTTTTCTTCATCACCCAATTAACCAAACAAGAAAGCTTTTTATTGTTTAAATATCACAGATGAAACCATATTTCATGCGCCTACTTTCTTTTATAGGTTTTGGTTAGTTGTAAAGAAACGTTTTATTTTTCCATTTTAATGTTTGCAGTGCTCCCTCAATAAGGTATTTCTAATGGTCAACAATAATTGAATGTCAGTTGTTGAGTTGCAAGTGATATAAAGCACTCACAAGTCTTTGTTATGTAAACAAGGCTTGTACCATGCTTTTGTTTACATAATTATGTTAAATATGTGAGTAAACGTTTCAGTTAAAATCAAAATTCATTCTGAACACAATAAAAAAAGTTTCTAGTGTTCCTCACATCCAATTATGTTTAAAACATGATATTTTCTACTAATTAAGCAATTTCTACGTAAACAAAAACATGGCACAAGCCTTGTTTACATAACAAATAATTGCGAGCGCTGTATAACAATTAGCATTCAAATTTTTCGTGACCATAAGACATACCTTAGTTAATTAGCATTGTAAACATTGAAAATGGAGAAATAAAATTTGATTTTTTTTAGTTCAGAACATATCCATCCTCCTTAAATATTGTATTATTAGTTCTTTATCACATTAGCTGTTTTCATTGAAAAAGTATAATGCGGCAAATTTATTGGTATCACCTCTCATACTGATTTTGCTTTGAAAGTTGTTCGAGATCATATGATTAGTATAAATCGTATACGGTACCAATTTAGATGCACCAGTGCGCATTGGACAAATTATGTCTCTTCAGTGATGCTCAAACCGAAATGTTGGAAATCCGAAACATTGAAATTAAAACTATAAAAAGGTAATGTAGTGCCAACGACTGGATCGAAATACTTCGAAGGATCAGAGCTATGCATGAGGGAGATAATCCTTAATTTTTATATAAATTTCTAGTTTTATCACCGCAATTAAATACATATCCGTATTTTCGAGCTAGTAACATAGTACATAGCAACTGGGCTGTAGAGACCCTCGGGACTAACAGTCCACCAGCAGAGGCTTCGACCCAGGGGTCATAATATAAATCATATACAATACCAATTTTGATGCACCAGATGCGCATTTGGACAAATATGTCTCTTCAGTGATGCTCAAACCGAAATGTTGGAAATCCGATACATGAAATTAAAACTATAAAAAAGTAATTTAGTGCCAAAGACTGGAGCCAAATACTTCAAAGGATCAGAGCTATGCCTGAGGGAGATAATCCTTAATTTTTATATAAATTTCTAGATTTACCACTGCAATTAAATACAATACATATCCGTATTTTCAAGCTAGTAACATAGTACATAGCAACTGGGCTGTAGAGACCCTAGGGGACTAACAGTCCACCAGCAGAAGCTTCGACCCAGGGGTCATAATATAAATCGTATACGGTACCAATTTTGATGCACCAGATGCGCATTTTCGTAAAATTGTGTATCTTCAAGGATGCTCAAACCGAAATGTTGGAAATCGGTGTTATCAGCTTTCCAATTGAAAGATTATGGGACGAGCGTATTGGACTACTGTTCAATTACGTAGTAAGTCGATGACGCAAGCTCATGTATATTGCATGTCTTACATGTCCATCTACGGAAAGTCAATTATACTTTAAAGAACTAAACTAAAAAGAAAGAAACAGCAAATTGCCGTTCATGCTTCAGGTCGGACGCAGCAAATATATGTGGATATGTAAATTTCACTTTTAATAACGGAGTATGAAGTGTTTATCACATTTTTATTCTACCTAATGTTTTCAGACTGACTGGAACGATGGACAAGTCTTGTGCGCTTTAGTATCCAGTCTAGGGGGAAATCTAGGAGACTACCATACTGCCTCCAGCATAGAAAGACTGCAGTATGGTATGTAGTCATGCTTTCTGCACGCATTGATTTCATTCATAACACTGCCAGTGGCATGTTTGTTTCTGGAAGGAAATCAATTCAATTCCAACAGAATATATTAGCAAATTATTACAAATATTGTCACTTAACTGCATAATGACTACCCTACAGGCATTGATGGCGCACAGACTCTCGGTGTTTATCCTTTACTAACTGCAGCAGATATGGCTGAAGAAGACACGGAACACCTCGGCATCATGGCGTATGCTGCAAAGTTTATCAATATGAAACCTGTTTCCATATCGGCTTTCTCAAAGTATGAGCAGAAACAGGTAATGGCATGCAAACTTATGCACTCTATTTAGAAAAACAAAGCCCTGGGACAATTTTAATTATACATAGGTGAACCTTTTACTTAATTATGCATACTGGAAATGAAATCGCTGATAATTTAGTTTGTAGAAATATTAACTTTCTGATATGCCTCCTCCTTCCCTCAACACAACAGAAGATTATGATGATGTTGTAAATGTATTTTATTGATCAAGTGCACTCTGATCAGCAACAATACAGACATGTATGATAGAAAGAAATATAGAATTTCACATAGCTCTTGCATTTTCACATGTCTATTTTTAGTTTATGAATCCCTTTCCTATATTTTTAGATTATTGTTTGTGATGAAAGGCACACTGTGGTACCCACAGAAACTGTGATTCCAATTAAAAATGTCGGAAATTCAAATTACGCAATCATCGAACCTGGTAGCAACAAACCAGATAGAACAAGGTCTTTCCGAATTGAAAGAATAAACAACGGATTCGACAAAACCAATTCCTACCATGTTGGGAAAACTGAGTCTAAACCCGAGAAAACAAGTTCGTTTCGTATTGACAGATCCTCTTTCTCTCCTGATCCACGGTCCAGTCAGATACAGGCCAATGGCTACCAGGATACTCCGTCTCCAAGCAACGTGACTTATAATCTCATTCGACAACCGTCACTACGGAAAGCAAAGAAAATGCGTTCAGATCCGACTGGCGGGATTAAAGTAGATACATATTCAGTTGGTGTTATCATGTCAACAACGGTAATCAAAACAATTACTTTTGAATTGAATTTGTTGACCGAATATTAAAGACAATTATTATTTGTGTTTACAAACTTAGGGACAAAAAATGACAGAAACGTCTTCAGTCAGTCCGATAATGAAGATGTTGAAATAAGACGATATAATTATTTTTTAATCAACAGTATATTTCATATTTCAATAGACAGACGATATTTTGCTGAAAGACGATATCAAACTTGAGGCAGTCTCCCCAAGTGGTCGCGTAATCAAAATGTCTGGTGTTGGGACGTACAATGCACAATTCGAACCCGATGAAATAGGTACTAGCTAACTTTTTATGAAGAAAATCCAATATACATCAATGGCATTCTGAGGACTTCAACAAGGCTTATATTAACTTATTTTACAGGAGAATGGAAGGTTGCCTTATATTGTCAAGGGAAGCGCATCGATTCCTGCCCTGTTGATGTTTGTGACCCCTCTAGAGTCAAGGTCATTGATCTTAAGGGCGGGGTAGTTGGTCGACCGAGCAGGTTTAAAGGTAAAAGTGAAAAAAAAATTCATAATTAATTCTGTACAAACATATTTAATGTAGTTTATGATAATGTGGAATTGAAAAATGATGAAGTGTTTTCTCCTGTATGCTAATACCTTATTTTTTCAGTTGATTGTTCGGAAGCTGGGAACGGTGATTTAGAAGTATTCGTTAAAAATGACAAAGGCCGTGTGCCCTCCTACTGCTCAGACAATGGGCGGGGCATCTACAGTGTACAGTTCACTCCGTATCTGAAAGGACCGCATTACGTCTCGGTCAATTTCAACCGGGCGGAAATCAGAGGTTGGTTGGTACCAAGTGCAAAGCATTGCGTTTTTATTTCATTTAAATAACACTGTAATTAATGGGAAACAATAAAACATATTTGGTCAGTATTCAAGTAAGGTGTATTAATATTCTATTCGCTTTGTTTACTGCAGCTCCCAAACAGGTCACAGATGTTTGTAAGAAGTGTATTCTGTACATAACTAAATCATATTTTTTCTCTCTTACCCACTATTAACCCAAAATTGCTCTCTATTTCCGAGTGCATTCTTATCAATATAGCACGAAAGTTTGAATTAATTGAAACAAGTTTGAAATTAAATTAATAGCATGGTTTTGTTTTGACCTCATGTAATTGGAGTTATTACGTTTTTGTTGTATGGGTGAATTTAATAAAATAATGTAAAGAGGGTGACCAAAGTCTATATACGTATACATATGTACACATGCAGACTAGACGTTAAATTTCATGTGAGCCAATGAGATATTTCGTTACACTGTGAAAGATATATCACTGTAGTTGATCATGAATGTGATGTATCGTTAGATGACGATATCATGTTGTAGGTGATGATGAATGTGATGTATCTTTAGATGACGATATCATGCTGTAAGTGATGATGAGTGTGGTGTATCTTTAGATGACGATATCATGCTGGGTTCCGATGGAGGAGGGATGCACAGAAGAGCAATTTTTTATTCAGAAATCTTGGAAGAGGACGGAAAATTTAAAGTCAAGGCATCTTGTATGTTCTATTTTGTTTTATTCTATATAGTAGATATAATAAGCAATATCAAAATGAGGGTTGGATATTTTGATTTAAAATAACAATACCTGTTAATAGTAATAAAACAACATCAGCTTGTTCCATATCATTAGTGTGGCAGTGAAGATGTAGTGACGTGATCTATACCGTTACCACCATGGCCATGTCCAATCGTCTGTCTGTGCATAGAATGATTGAGAACAGTATTTCAGTCTGTGATTACCGAATGTCCGGTAGAAAACGTACCAAATTCGTACTTATGACATACCTATGCCTGCTTCTGCCAACACCAAATGCTGCTTCTGGTCTACATTCTGTGATACATTGACTCTACTTTTAGTCTTTAGGAGGTACTTGCCATATGTAAAACAAAGATAACAGTGATCAATCTCATAATTCCCAAATAGAATGCAAAAACAAGAGTTGGGCAAACACAGACACCCGGACACGCCAGAGGTGGGATCAGATGCCTAGGAGGAGTAAGCATCATCTGTTGACGGGTCACACCCGCCGTGAGTCCATAGTCTTGATCAGGTAAATGGAGCAATCCGTAGTCAAATCATTGTATGGGAAACGGCTTAACAGTTGCTATGAAACACATCAGACAGCATTTGACCCATGGGAGTTCACACTGGCAAACTTAATCGTTATAACAACCATAGACTTTACGAAATGTCACCTGAAAACGTGACTATTGAAACCCTTGCAACAACTTGTTTGTAATTAGCCTGCATCGATTAAAAAACTGAGCATATACAGAACAAGTTCTTATGTATCGAATAAGTTGAGAGACATACGCAACATGTGCAGGTGATGATAGAAATATTGGTACATGAATATCGGACGTTGACGATGGAGAAGCTTAAATCGCCCCGTTTGTCATAAAGCTGAGTTGTTATTTGTTAGTTTGCGGTTAAGGTCAATGTTCAATAACATATCCAAGCACGAGGCAGACATTGAAGACTGTGGTGGCTTTTATTTCTAGTTCGTTGGGATATATTGAATCGACAGATAAATGAAAATCATTATTATTGATAGATAAAACATCCCTAATATATCGAAATGTCGAATTAAAGGCCACCGCCAGAGATTTCTTCTTTTCATGTAGAAGCGTTTGATAATAAGGTAATAAAGGACATAATTCGTGCCCGTTGGAATTCCAACAGATTGTCGGAAGACCCGATTGCCAAAAACTACAATGATATTGTCAATGAGGAACTCCAGTAGTGTTTTAATATCAACTTCAGAGTACTTGTGGGTAGAATCAAAGAGGAGTCTAACAAAATAATTTTTTGAATGGTGATCACTAGATATGAATATTTTTTTTTCCATTTTTGTCAAAGAAACAACTGTCTATAATGTTATAAAGTCTTGTCTTAATATATCGTGCGGAATGATCGTGTAAAGTGTTAAAATCATAAGTTTTGAGTTGTTGATATGTGAAAGATCTGGATTTCAAATTCACTAGAAGTTCTTTCGAGTTTTTTATAATCCACATTTGATTTACACCACTTCTGGCATATGTAGTTTCTGAAACTTGACAGCTATCAATATTTTCGTGAGGAGTAAGGACAGGGGCTTGGTGGAACATTTACTAGATCCAGCAATGTATTTTTTTAAAGGGTTTTTATGAAGTTTTGGAATCCAGTATAGGTACGGTAATTCATATTCGTCAGTACCATTGACCAGATATTAAATGTGTTTGAAACTGAATCATGATTTTGGAGAATTTCGTCTTTTGAAAGAGCAGTAAGAGTGTAAGTACGATTACCAAATGTGAAGTTAATTCCAAGTTCGTTTAAAATGCATTTGCAGTAATGAGCCTTACAGACAAAGACAATATTGTTACACGCTTTGTCAACTGGAACCAAAACATATTCCTCATGTAGCCTATCTAATTTATTGATCACTTTTGGTTTATGAAACACAGAAGGATAGATGGTACGAACGTTGGTACGTACAGATATATATGTACAAAAAGGCGAAGTTAACATTGTGTCAAACGTAATCATAATCCAAAAAAAAACCACATACAAAATCGAGTGTAGGGCAACACGGACACGGATGTCTAATATGGGAGTTTAATATTCTTATATTTTTAATCCATTCTGATAAGGTATCAAGTTCTTTTTCATATTTGACCCATCGTCTGGATAAAATTCAACAGAATTCCTAATGTAGATGAAGTTCTATTGCCAATTAAATGACCGAGGCTGTCTGAAGTTAGGACCTTTTTAAAATAAGATCCTTATTTTCAACTATATTTACATCACCTGTAATGACATGTCCAGCTGTGATTGAAAGAAGAAGAACAAGCGGGTGGATTAAGTATATGATTGTCAATATCTAGGCACTGCAGAGTTTGCTTGTGATTAAAAGTTTGGATACAATTGTGGAAGTATATTTGTAGGAAATGCAGGGTGGAGACTTTAATTGAAAATACACTGGAACACAGGACTGACTTTTTTATGACGAAGAATGTTGTGCTTATGTTTACGGCATCTATGCTTTATTAGTGAATTTCAGCTTAAGGAACAGCGGAAGGATTACTAACCGTAATCCGCGTGGTATAAAAGAGCCTGTGATATGCAACATCCATAATCATAACATTCGGCCTACATTCTGGTGTTTGGAGAATCCAGTATGGACTTGCTTTGGCATCTTCTAATAATTTGTTCAAAACTCTCATGGAACAGAGTAAAGTTTTGTGCGGATGTGATGTGGACCTAATTGTTGGCTGACATAAGGCAAAAGTGAGCGAAGAGTGACACGCGTGTATGTTTGGTCTTTGATATGAACGATCCATGACTTCGTTTACGTCTTTGTGCATTTTAAAAAGTTTAACTCACATTCACGTTATTTCCTATTGGACTAGTCAAATTTCCTACATTTTGTACGTTATCATTATATCCAATGATGAATAGAGTTATTGGAATGGATGTAGATAGCTGCTCTCCACTTGTTGACTGCTTTGTGAGGTTGCAAAGTTCCTCAATGCTTTATGTTCTCGAAAATCTGATCTCTTTTTCTAGAGTTCTTTGTAATCTTTTCAATGATGACCCTTCACATAATCTTACTTATGCTTTATACATATCCCATAATCACAGCTTTACAGTTTTCATGTTCCTTAAGATCTCCTTTCTTTGATATCTTCACAGTAATTCCTTCATTCATGCCATGCGTGAGTACCATTAACGTTATGACAGCTTCATTTACGTAATAATTTTGTAACCCCAGGTTCCATCACGTCTGATTTTGTTTAGGGGTCCAAAGTGTACACTAAGGAACATTTAAAGACCTTAATCTTCAATAATGAAGGAATGTATATTTATTCATCATTGTTTTAGGTGACTGGCAGATTGATTACGTCACAGGTGGACCATTTCGGGTTCCAATATCGGACACACTAGATATAAAGGTTTACAGCATGCAGGATGGCACGATTTGCAATCTCCCTCATCTTATAGGTAATGAATGACGACCACTCCTTTGCAATCAAGGCTCTGAGGAAGATCTTGTTTTTGTTATTTGTTTTAGTTCTATTTGAGATTCATTCACTCAGATGGAGATGTTACCCGCTGTAGGTGAAGTACTGCAGATTTTGAACTATGAATGACTATGACGCTCAAGGCCATATTGCGGTGACTGTTCTTTATCGTGCTATCGCCTAATGTGTCACATGGAACCTACATTTGTAAGGGTATATTCGAATGGCCGTTGTCTGTCACTTCTAATGCCAAGACACTTGGCGACAGAACTGTGACTACACATGTTAAACGCCATGCGATTGACGCGGTACCATTGTTAATCGAACCTGAGACCTATCGGATTGGAATTAGTCCTAAGCACTAAACTACGACGACCAGTAGGTCAATTGTGAGTAATTCTAATAGCCGAAATAGGATATGACATCTTTACACAGGGGAAATGTGCGATTGTAATATTTCGATATCTGAACTAGACAATGATTATAGTGAAACAATAAAAATGAACTACCAAAGTTGGCATTCCATTAGACTGTTTTGTTTTGTAATTTTAAAGGATGACATTAATATGTTTTTAGAATTGTTCCTTCATTATGATTCTTGTATTTCAGCGGACTGTAGCGAAGCTCCCGAGGGGAACTTAGAGGCGGAAATTACGTATGGCCACGAGAGATTTCCGGCCACCGTCACCGAGACAAACCCAAAAATATACCAGATCAATTTCCGTCCCCGAGGAAAAGGAACCTACAAGGTGTGGGTGGTATACAGTGGTTTGGTATTAAAAGGTAATAGACACACAAATACTATCTGTAACCCTTTCATATCAACGTGAATAATTTCACATAAATGCACATCAAACTTATAGATACATGGACACGTTTTGAGATGAATTTTACATTTGCATTTTTAATGTTTAAAATGCTTAACCAAATTATTTCTAATGGTTAGCAAAAATTCGAATGTCAGTTGTTGAGGTACAACACGAAACAGTGTTCACAATTATTCTTTTTGATGTAAACAAGAATCGTGTCTTGTTTTTGTTTACACAAAGATTGCTTCACAGAAAATACCATGTTTAAAACATAATAAGATGGGAGAGGCACTAGAAACTGTTTAATTGTGTTCAGAATGAACTTGTAATTGAAAAAAATGCTTTAAACGGAATATTTTCTAGCATATTCAATATATGTAAACAAAAGCAAGACGCGAACCTTGTTTATATAACAAAGAATTGTAAATGCTGTATCTCACTTGTAACTCAACAACTGACGTTTAAATTTGTACTGACCATTATAAATATCTTATAATTTTGTGAGCATTGTAAACGTTAAAAATGAAAATCTAAACTGAACATTTTTAGCTCAAAACGTCCACGTGTCTATGCCCCATTAAGACTTGGGAACTACAATATTTATGCAATACTTATTGAATTTAAGAATCGAGTATGTGTTCATATCCTATGATAAATTTCAATTATTTTTCTTTAGGTTCGCCATTTATCATAGAAATAGATGAACTAACTTCGCCAAAAGCGCAAGGCGATGGTCTCATAAAGGGAGTTGTGGGCCAACCTGCCAGTTTTAAGGTTGACTCAAGAGGGTTTCCGGGTGATCTAAATATTGATATAGCAGGTTAGATTCATTCGAGATTCATGTTCCGAAATATTTGTAATTTCCTGTTGTACAACTGTATAATGTAATTCAATATATCAACTTTAATTATTATTACAAACTAACATTGTAGGTCCGCACTATCCCATTAACTGCACCCGAATACCCGACAAAGATGGCACAATTAATATCACGTATACTCCCGAGGAAACCGGGTCTCATAAAATTCGTATAAGCATAGACGGCCGACAAATAGAAAGTGAGTCAAGTATTTTAGAAGTTTGTATGTACATATATCATAGCCAGTAAAATTAACATAATAGAACTGATTTTGTATATTATCACATTTACAGAAAGTCCCTTCACTGCGAAAATTGTGAACCCGAAGAAGATTAGAATATCCGGCGGATGGCGCCCTCTGGTAGATGACAATGAAAGAATCCCACTAGTTGTTGGAAAGGAGAAGCAAATTCCGTTCGATGCCTCTGAGGCTGGACCTGGAGAACTTACAGCTGATATCCGTGGACCCTCTACCAAGATTCCAACGGCTGTGGAGACCCGAGCAGGAAATCGACACACCCTAGTGTTTACACCAGAAGAAGAAGGTGGTTTTAGTCACTGAAAGCAATTTTCTAGTTTCTGTATAAAGAGGTCGAAGTACTGTATTTAATAAGATGTTAGACTACCAACGCACTGTTTTGTAGAAGTTATTAAAAATATACTATAAAATACTGCCAGTATGCATTTGTCTGGACATAATGTTCAGGATGGTTTCTTTAGTGTTGAAAGGAAACGTCCATCTGAGCGAGAGAAGTGCACTATTTTGTGTCTGATGAAGTTATTTTGATTTTAGGTGATCACTATATTGATGTGAAATGGGATGGTTTTCCACTACCCAACACTCCATATATAGGACACGCTACCAATCCCCCAACGGGCAGCAATGGAGGGCTGTTCAGGCCCGTAGTCCTTAACCTCAATACTGGATCACCTAGGTGTGTCTTTAAAGTTGTACAAACATATCTTTTGTTCTGAATTTTTCATCCAGTATGTCTTGAATAGATACTGCTGAAACAAAGAAACGTTATAATTATTACTTTCTTTCCAAATGTTCAGGTGATGTTCAAAGCGTGTACCGAGGTTTTAAATATTTTTTTATAATTTTTATTTCACTGAATCAAATTATAGGAAAATTATTTAAAAACATCATTTTCATTGTTTAAATTTCATAAGAATTAGACAAATAAATTTTTACAAAACTTTTTCGAAAATACTTTGTTTTTTGACGAAATACTATTATGTAGTTCACAATAAAGAAGCGGCAGCCAAGTACTATATTAAACAAACGGAAACTATATTTCAGGGAGGTCATGTGATATTCAATTCAATACATGTATATACGCGGAAAATATTTTAAACTGTAAGGGTATTCATTCATAACCAGGTCCATTTCTTCGGACGACCAACCACAAGTCCAACCAACACAACTTCACAGCCCGCTTCACAGTCCTGTTAATATCCACTTTGAGCTTCCGAAGGTGACTGTTCGGGATTTGAACACATCTTCACCGCCTTCCCAGGATTATCCCGATAATGGAGGATCCCGAACAACATCGCCACGGACCATTCATGTTATTCGGAGACCATCTGACATCAGTAATCCTAAAACAAGAGTTTCAAAAATCTATCTTCCGCAAAGAGCAGGTATCTCTCCGACTCCAGTTTTGTAAATGAATTTCTTGTGATTTTCTACACTGACTTCCAGTTTTTCAGAACTTTCTTGATCTTTTTGTCAGAGAGCATGTACTCCTCAACAACAGGAAATTCCGATCNTTTTTGTAAATGAATTTTTTGTAATTTTCTACACTGACTGCCAGTTTTCAGTCTTTCTCGCTCTTTTTGTCAGAGAGTATGTACTCCTCAACAACAGGAAATTCCGATCTTCCGGTGAGAGTTAGCGTTGTCCGTAAGTCCATTACGACAAGCCCGGATTCGAGTCAACCATCCACAAGAACATCTTCGGTTAAAAAATTCCCTGCTCCAATGTCGCCTTCTGGAGACCCTGCTAAAGTAGTGTTGAGTGGAAAAGGACTAAAGCATGCCCATCTTGACCAGCCTGCTGTGTTCAGTATAGACGGACGCCGTGCTGGATCGGGTTGGTATTTTCAAACTTTGATGCAACTACAATAAAAATTATAGTCAAGATACGTTTTATAACAAGAAAAGAAACTTGATAGCCAGTGAGTTTTCGCTTTAAACAAATTTGAACAGGTTGCCAAAAATAATTAGAAAAGGGTTGAACTCATATCAAAACTTCAGTAATATATACAGTGAAAAGTGTTTGTGACCGGNCGGTTGGTATTTTCAAAATTTGATGCAACTACAATTAGGTTTTAGTCAAAATACGTTTCACAACAAGAAAAGAAACTTGTTAGCCAGTGTGTTTTCTCTTTAAAGAAATTTGAACTGGTTGTCAAAAATAATTAGAAAAGAGTTGCACTCATATTAAAACTTCAGCAATATATACAGTGAAAAGTGTTTGTGACCGGTCGACAGGGGATGCGTACAGTCCCTGAAACGTTCTGCTTTACCACACTCACGGTGACCGCACAGATAACGCACGGAGAACGCACTGTGACAGCACGCTGAACAATGAATAAAAATG